>JBBPMA010000736.1:0-17911 GCA_038090075.1 Xanthoconium purpureum | reverse complement strand
GCTGTCAGAGTCTGGAACAGTCTGTGGTGAGCTGGACAGATCTACCCAGTTAGGAACCTTACTGGAGAAGCTGGGTCTCTGTCCAGTTCAGTCCAGCTCTGGCCAGCAAAAGGCTGGTTTGCTGATGTAGTTCAAATTAGCTCAGAATTAGACGTGATTAGACATTTGCTAATTTACTGATGACTATACAGCGGTGGACAAGCGACTTCTGTCTTGCTCAAGACGAATCGGAGAAGATCGCATTCCCCACGTCTAATTGAGTCATGCTTGAGGGTGAACGAGGATTACACGCGACATTTATGGAAGGCATGAGAAGAAGGTCAATAAGAACCCCGAAGACGGCGGAATCCAACGACTGTTACACGATAATTCGGGGTGACCTACACAGTCAGGGCGTCGGTCGTGTTTTTCTTCGAGGACGCATCCAAGGGACATTCACGGAAGGCATGGAAGGATCGGAAAAGAAAAGGCGAGCAGAGTTTCCCCAACGAGACGCATGACCGTCCGACGGAGGCAGGCCTATGCGTACAAGTAACGTAGCTAGATGCCCGCTGCACAATAATCGGCGGTGGGGGGGGCGCTTATGTGTTCTTGGCAAGGAAGTATCGCGTGCAGCGCGTGTAGCGGAGGCTGCCAAGGGGGGTCAAATTCCGAACGCTTTGCATGGGCGCAGATTACCCAATGAATCCTCCACGCCCAGATCTGCATTTGGTTAGTGCAGTTCAGTGGTTAAAGTCTGCCTGGCGAATATGGTGTTCAACTCGCCCAAAGTCCAATCATCTCCGTGCGTTTGGCGCGCGAGAAGCCTTCAAGTTGGGCGTTTTTACAGACGGAAGAGTTGCAATGGCAAGGACGAAAGGGAGAACCAATACTGTTCGATCGCGAAGTGTGTCGTGGTTCTGTCACAGAGGCGCCGATCACGCCGACTTGGATTCAGATTCTGCGCCACGGAGGTCAAAAACCATGAAGCAGTGGCAGAATGCGAACTTGTCCTCCTCACTGACAAAACGACGGAAAGTGACATGGAAATGGAAATCCAATCGTTGGATTCAGCAGCGCCGCGTCATCGAAACCAAACCACGATGCACTAGAGGTGCCTCGAGTTTGCTGCAGGAATCCGTTTGACAAGATCAGTGAGTGTGATATTGAACGCCGAGGGCTAGTGTCACACATCAAAGTCTAACCTTCTATGGAACACTCAGTTTACCCGATCGGTCTTCGTTGATCCAGACACGTCGACTGGTCGGAGCATCTAAACAGTGTTGGTGATAGGTCGGGCTGAACACTTTGTTTGAACGTGCGGCTAGTCCTTACATAAATGTGCTGCTTCTCGTCAAATTTTGCCAGCGGGGAAGGAAGCAGGCATTTACGAAGAACAACAGCGTCCGCTGACTTCACAAAACTCAATTTACATTTCCAATTCTCCAGTATACACCATACACCACACGTTCAACCATATACAGAAGCCCCGTCCTGGACCCCTACCATACATTCTGAGCATTCGTCATTCAAAGATTTACTGAGTGTAGGGGTAGATGGTGCTAGAAACACACAGGACCTGGTATGGTCGAATATCAGCGACACACAGTTCATCATAATGCTATGTCAAGACTTGACCTCGTCCGGGTAAATGTTCGAGCACTCCTGGTCCACGTTCGGGTTGTTCGCGTAGAGCGTACTCAGCGGGATCTGGTACTTGATCGCGACCTTGTAGCAGAAGTCCCCCTTCTGCACGACATACGTCTCCATGCAATCCTGACCTTTGATACCTAAGCAGAGGACCTATGTCACACATTTACGAGTCAGTTTTGATGTAAGTGCGTAGAAAGTGCCTCACCTCGCCAGAGTGAAGGTTGCTGCAATCCTTATTGATCAGGTCTTTGTTCACATGTTTGAGCTGGAAGCTATGGGTCATCAACAAAGTGCGATAAGTCACTCTAGCGTCAGTCGACGATTCCAAAACCTTACGTGGAGACATTGTTCTTGGCAGCTATGCTGTCGCAAGTATCGTAGAGAGCGACTGTCACACTGCGAGTGCAGTCTGGAGGAAGGTCCTGGGCTACACAAGATTGAAAATCAAGCGCGAGGGCACAACGTTGCAACGACCACGCACCCTGAGAGACGGTCGCGGCGGCGAGCACAAGAGTAGCGAGGAGACCAAACATGTTGAAGGAGAAGCGCGTCTTGGAAGGTTGGTGAAAGGTTCGCAGACGAGTGCCGTTCCCTCTGCAAGGTATGACACGTTTTATACCTTTCTATGTCCTGTAGATAATCCACGGATAAATCCGCGTCTTCCATTCCACTTGCGACGGCAAACCGACGAAGATAAATTGGCTCCCATTGAATTGCCTCGAGGTCGAAGTTGAACGAGAATCGTTTCAACAGTACCCACGATATCCACGGAAGGCCATGAGGAGACAAAGGCGACCAAACCCTCATAAGCCTAGTGAGAATTACATAGGACTTGCAATTGAATGCATAACCGAGGCGATTTGGTGAGTCAGGGTTGGGACCCGAACAAAACGTACAACGAAGATAATTGAATGGCCGCTGCACGCTGATCCGCGTGATCACCGAGGGGGTGCTTTAGCACCCAAATGCACCAGGAAAGGCGTGCAAGTATGCTAAGGGGATAAGTTTCTGACGGTGGCAGGAAGGTATTATGTGGAACGCGTACTCGTGAGGAAAGGCAGACCGAAGACCCAATGTTGCACGGGCACAAATACCCGACTGCCTGTGAATCCTCCACGCCTAGACCTGCATTGAAATGGTTAGAGTATGTCGTGCCCTGACTAAAGTTTGCTCGACGAATATGTTGCTCTGCTCGCTCGTGATCCATTAGTACGGGTCATCTGCCCACACTTGGCGCGCTAGAAGCCTTGGGCATTTCTACATAGAAGGGCTGAGGACCGAGCAATGGCGACGAAGTGAGAACTGATACTTACATGAATCATAGTATGTTCTTGAACTCCTTTAGGTCTAGTACGTACATCATCGGCCCGAGACTCGACAGACATTCCCGGGTGGCAGGGGAATATCCGTTCAACCCCAGAATCCCCCGTGTACAGGACACGACCACTGTTACTGTCCAGGCCAGTTCAAGTGTTGTGGGACCACACAACGTTGCGGAAAGCGAACTGCACGGCCACAAGTATTCACTGAGACCTCTCAGGGGTTGAAATCAATTCGCTCCAACAGGTTTCTTGCAGTACTTAATCCCTGGACCCCAGGTGAGCCTATGGTGAAACCCGTACAGTGTACCAGTGTTTGGGCACTGTCGCTGGTAATGTGAGGACGAGTTGAAGGATCCCCATGTTGAATCTCAGGCTTCATTGCCTCAACATGTTCGGTTCCCCGCAATCCAGACACTTTGCAAATATGTCTGCGGTAAAATGGTGCCCTTGTTTTCGTTAGAAGAAGTGTTTCATGCACTCAACTAGCCCACAGATTTGCAAATGTACAAAGTCGACCGTCATTTGATTCTCGTCGTCTGCCCGTGGCGCAGTCTGAGACCTAGTACCCTGCGGAGTCTGCTCCACCGCAACAATCGGGCAAGACCACGACCTCCGGAGGCCACGTTGAAGTGTATCCGAAGTCTAGGTTTTGGCAAAGTGTGACAACAATCACGTGTATCCGTCACACCGCGTCTGTCACAATGGATTTGTGTGCCACTGAGAAGTGATCAGATCAATATGCGCCATGAAATATCCCAAAGTCGCTGGTGAGTTGAGCCACCCACTGCATTGCCTGTATTCTGCGCTAATGATGCATACCAGGCTACGAACTCATTCAAGAAATCGGTGGGGGTGGATTCGCGAGGTAACGTCCTCCGAGTTGTCGCCTTCCTTTGCTCATATCACCTCAGCGTGTTCCGCGCCGTAGATGTCGAAAACCACCAAGTGGCAGCATGCAAGCTTATCCTCATCACCGACAAAACGACGGAATCTGACCGTAAGGCGGTGGACAAGGAAATGAAGATCCACTCCGCATTGAAGCATCGCAATATAGTCAAGTTCATCACCGCCGTCATCGTGGAACCCAAGTTTAAGCGCCACTATGTGCCGGGTATCTATATGCTCCTCGAGTTTGCTGCGGGAGGGGACTTGTTTGATAAGATCGGTGAGCGTGATCTCGAACTTACAGCAGCGTCGTCTCATTCAGGTCTGCCATAGCCCCAGATGTAGGTCTGAGTGAAGAAGTGGCACAGGTGTATTTCAAGCAATTGGTAGACGGAATGGCACGTGTCCTCTTTCTTCTGTCCGTTCGTGCCACTCACGCAACGTTGCGTAGCACTTCATTCATGCCCAAGGCGTCTGTCACCGAGACCTCAAACCAGAAAATATACTTCTCGACGCCGCTGGAACGCTCAAGATATCTGACTTCGGTCTTTCTGTCGTCTACAAAGAAAAGCAGACTGGAAAGACAAAACTGCTGAGCGAGTGCTGTGGCAGCTTGCCCTATATCGCACCCGAGGTGTGCGGCTATTTTTCGTCCCTTGAGAGCGTGCTCATCGGGACTCAATGGCAGATGCATTGTGGGGTATATGAGGCAGCTCCCATTGATATATGGGCAATGGGTGTCATTCTGTACGCACTCCTCGCTGGCAGTATGTATCGTGTGCGTTGCCGTTGTCGCGTTCCTGACGCTTTCATCAGACACCCCATGGGATGGACCAAACGAACGTAGTCGAGAATACGCAGAATACCTCTCTGGCGAGATATTCAACGAAGAACCATGGACCAAGTTTAGCACGAACGCACTCTGTACGTCGACTCGCTTCCTTATTCTTTGTAGAACGGGTACCAAACCTATTTATAGCTCTGATTTGCAGCATGCTCACCGTGGTGGTGGAAAAGCGCATCACTATGCCGGAAATATATGCCCATCCATGGTTTACAAGGTAAGTAGGAACGCAATGGGAAGCAACGGTCGTTCACTCCCGTCAGACCGAGCCAACTCGCTTCACGAGGAGTGCTTGCACTGGCCGAACGACTCAGCCAATCCCTACGCGACAATGGTGATCTTCTATTTGCCGACCCTGATATCTCCAGGTAAGCGCTTCCGCCGCTCCGTTTAACGCTGGTCGACCTAACCCGCCTCGCAAGCCTACGTAAGGACGCCGACGGCGATGAAGTCATGTGCTCTGTGCAATCCCAGTTCACGCAGACCCTCCTCTTATTCGTAAGTCCTCACACATTTACATCCTGTCTTTCTCTGGTGTCGTCTCACCCGACGCAGTCCCAGACCCAGAGTGGCCGAAGGTACATCCCGCAGCTCACCCGCTTTTACACCGCGATCGGACCGGGCATCCTCATCGACCTGATCAAAGAAAGCCTTGACGCACTCGGTGTCCATTACAAGGATGCTCCTGTCATCGCAGGGTCGAGGGCCGTGCACAGACTTCGGGTAGGTGGGCACGACAGACGCAGGATCGTGTTCAAAGGGTGGATCGAGTTGGAGGTATTTAGTCGGATGCAGGTGTCTGGGGCGTTTTGCCTGATGCTGCGGGATGTAGTGCGTCATGTTTCCCTTGGAGTTGGGTGTTTTTGGCTGACCCAATATCGCTTTTTCGTTCGGACAGGGCAATCCGATCTCTTGGAGACAATTTTGGAAGGCGTTGATCCTTTCGCCGGCGGTATCTCCACATGTGTTGCGAAAGCGCGATGATGTCGAGAGATATACTAAAGAGGATACAGACGTCCCGATGATGTAAGAGCAGCGTAACTATATTGTTGATTAGAATGTCAAGTGCACGAGATAAATACCTTAACCAAGGCAAATCGAGACCACATCGGATGACCTCCAAGACAGGATGCTCGTGGATTACAGACAGGACCGAGATTACATGGTACACTGAGTGCAGATGATAAAAAAGATATCGAACCAATAAACCTAAACAAAAATAAGACAGGGCGAAACTAGATCTACACTTCTTGGCTGGCACCCTCCTTCTTGCCTTTGCTGTATCGGAAAATAGGTATGTTTTCAATGGAGTGGACCGAGTGTACGCACCTTGTCTTACTGGGGAGGAGCTCGGGATTGATGAAGGGGACGACGCCACCCTGGGATATGACCACGTCACCGAGGAGTTTGTTCAATCTAATACCAACGCTGAGTAAAACTCTTTACATCAGGGCTCAACACATACTCTTCGTCATTTCTGATGGCAAGCTGGAGGTGGCGTGGTACAATACGTTGTTTCTGAAGAGTCTTGAGCGCCCAGAAAGGGGTGTCGATCTCCTTGCTACACATACCTTGTTATCACGGGCGGCATTTCCAGCAAGCTCAAGAATCTCAGCAGCAAGGTACTCCAAGACTGCCGCAAGATACACTGGTGGTGTATGAGTCACTGATCACCGACTAATAGGGTAGAATGGACCCGTACCTGGTGCGCCGGCACCCACACGCTGGGCATAGTTGCCCTTTTTCAACAGACGATGGACACGACCGACTGGGAATTGAAGACCGGCCTTGGCAGAACGAGATTGCGCCTTGCCCTCAGTGCCAGCCTTTCCACCAGACTTTCCGGCTTTTCCTGTAGATCCCATGTGATTAGGAATTGGTCAGAGGACATATTGCAAGCTGCGCACCCTTTCCAGACTGAAAAGGGCCGTATGAGACATGTTCATCACAGAATAGAAGAACGTTGACGAACCATGTGTGTATTGTACAGATATACAAGCGCGGGTGGTAGAGAGTGGACGGTGGTAGTGGTAAGAGGTCAAGAATGGGTGGTCAACAAAGTATGCGCGACCCGCGTCATATATATAATGGTCACGTGACAAATACCCGTTTTGCAAAACCCCTGTAAGCAAGTACCTTTTTCGGTTTCAATCTCCACCTCAGACTTGGACAGTCAATCAGGCAAACGTCCAACTGTTCGGAAATTTTCCTGATGACTATATGACGAGTTGTTTGTGTCGCTGGAACATTCTTTGATATCAATCTATAGACCCCCACGCTATGTTGCAGTGATTCAAACGATGGATTTCTGCCTCACAAATTTACGACAAAGAAAACAAACAGGAATTCTCTTCCGCTGGTACAACGATTACTCCATGTCCTCAATTGGAATCTCGCTACGTTTGCGGCAGACTGGACCGCAAACCTTGACACCACCCTGTCGTGTCGTGAGTCAACATGTATTGCTCGTTGACCTGATTTGTAGACTTACAGCTTTGCAGCATCCATCCTCAGTAGGCTCAGAAATGTCCTCAGCAAGGAGGCTACGTTTGCGGCATATACCACCACAAATCTTGACACCGCCCTATTGCAACAGTCAGCATGCATCACTCAACGACATGCAGTCGGACTTACCGCATAGCAGCATCCATCTTTGGTGGGTTCAGAAACATCCACAGAAGGGACACCACGCTGCAGGTTCTCAGCTGGCAGAGCACTGACAACGGACAGCGCTGCCAAACCAGAGAGGACGGCGATGAGAGAAACGCATGATGACTGTGAGTAATTGAGTGAAGAGTCAGAAGACTACAAGTAAGCTTGAGTGCTTGCTGGACTGGGCCAGAATTAGCGGGCCATATTTATACCTTTCGACAGGGTGGTCAGTGCGCAATGTTGACAAACGGAGAAAGTATGTCATTCGGATCCAAGCACTCGAACAGAGTTCCGAATGGTGGCTTTGGCGTGGGCCCGACCAGCGCCATGCACGCTCGCACGCGATGGTACTACCAGGTTGCATTACCTATGCACACGTAACCAGAATCGCCACTCGCACAGTACGACTGTGGTGAATATCGTGAGTCGTAACAAGTCAAGTGGGTACTTGCCCGGCGCTAACGTCGGAAAGTGACCAGTTGCTTCTACGTGGACGACTCGGATGGTCTGTCGAGTCGCAAACCTTTGTGCTTCATCCGCTTCATAGTTATCTCTCGGAGACCCTGAGGGTGGACTTCAGGTTGAACGTCGAAGCCTTACCATAATGAGTCAAGGTCTTTCGATCTTCTAATGTTCCATTTCAAGGACGGCAAAGGCGCATCCCGCTTTGGTTAGTCTCACCGAAAATCCACATTTTGCAGGTACGTATGCACTGTTTTATTGTTTTTCAGCCTGCAAACTAATTTTGCTTCCATTCCTTTGTTTTACCATGCGGGAATGATGTGAACTCGGATCTTTGACACGCACTGGCAGTCAAGGTCTTCCTTTTCAAACAACAGCAGGGAGTCCCTTTGGCTGCTTATTGATTTCGCACAGTGCTTATGTCAGTCTGCCCGGTGGACTGGCGTACGGGAACCATTCCCTTTAGTCAGAACACAATAAGTACTACCTTCAAGTTACCCGAGAGAACTTGCTCGGCTGCACGGATCCGAGCAAGCATCTTCTCCGGTCCGTGCGAGTTGACCATTTGATCAGCGACCATAAGTGAGTTACTCTAGCCTATGCAGATGTTTTTCAAGCTAGATCCTGTCGTACTCCCAAATCACAAATATGCTGCCCATAGTTGCCGGAGCCCTGTACCCTTGAAATGCACAATTCCTAGCAGGGAACATGGTGTATTTGCAAAGACGGAGTGTAACGTCATTCTTCTGAAAGTAACGCACACATTCTAGATCTGACACTTCTGATAAACAACTTTTCATGATCCGCTTGGATCCTGCACTTCTCAACGGTTCATCTTGACTCGCCAACCCATTTTTACACAGAATCAACCATTATGCGCATTCCATTCTCACTTGTCTCTCTGGTGTTATGCCTTGGTTTTGCTGGAGCTGCGGTTATCCGGAATGTCGGCATCACTTTCCATGATTTTGAACGCACAGGCATGCCTCCTGCTGTCTGCTGACGGACCCCCAGAATGGTGCAAAGCTAACAACTCAGTCAAAGACGATCATGTCGTGAGTCCGCAGCTAGGACATGTCCGAACTGAGTTTCTTCTATTCTAGTAAACATCAGAAAGAGCTGAGTGCTTCTTTCGGCATGCAACTTGGGTTCTCTTTTCAATTCAAAGTTTTCAAACAGGTCTAAAATGGCTGCTGCGGTGCCGTGGTTCGACTCCAAAGCCTTCTAGTGATGACAATCATATGGTGTGTCATTGGTGGGCATCCCTTCGCCAATGAATTGATTGCTAATCCAGCAGCTGGGAACAGATCGCGTCCGACCAAATCAGGTAACCAAAAATCATTGCTCGTATTCAGTTCCAACACACAAACTGATGAAAAAACACTGTCGAGAAGAAGTTATTACTACCATTCACTTTGCTCGGTGCGAGACTTGCTGCATCATCTATAATGTCAGACTTATCAGGATCTCGCGCAATCCAGTCTCCGATGCTAAGAAACTCAACTTACACGATAACAAACATCTGATATGTATCCTCGATGAGCTCAGCGGGTGCCAGGAATCGTAACACAGCCGAAGCCAGGCTATTGCTTTGATCAGTATGTTTTGCCTGTCAAGTGGAGACCGGTCTTACGATGGGTATGCAAACATCTTCATTTGGTTTAACATCCTCAGCAGGGACGTCGCGCTGCAATGCGTCAGCCGGCAAGGCGCTAACAACGGCCAGCGCAGCCAAACCAGAGAGGACAGCGAAGACAGAGAAACGCATAGTGCTTGTGATCGAATGAAGAATGAGAAGACTGGAGGTGAGTTCGAGTTCTTGGTGGATCGAGGCAGTTAATGGGCCGTATTTATACCCTTCTGCAAGGTGGTCAGTGCGCCATATCGACAAACAAAGAAAGCATATTGTTCGGGACCGAACACTCGAACAGAGTTCCGAATAGTGGCCTCGTTGGCGTCGACCCGACTAACAAGCGTGCAAGTTGATTTCCGCCAAATGAGACGCCACTGGCAGGCTGCGTTGCCGATATGCATGTAACTAAAGTTGCCATTTTACGGTTGTGATGTGGTTTTTCGTGAGTCATGACGAGTCAAGTGATACTTTCCTGAAAGTTGCTGACTGGATCCACAGCAACCAATGGCATCTAGTGGACTGTATCATCGGTAAAATGACATTGGTACGGTTCGTCAAGTCGCGAACTACTTTGTGGTTGCCTTCGTTCAGTATTACTTATCGTTCGGAGATGAAGTGGACTCTTCGGCGCTTTTGATGTAGCCGGGCTCCATTTCGAATGACAACAAGGGAAGATCCTGCTTTGGTTAGTCTGCCACAAAAGAAATACGCCTTCAAGTGAGCATATCAATTGATTTCCTCGCGTACTTCAGCAGGCTCATCATATCATGTTGATACCTGCAAGTATGTACGTCAGTCCAACTATTCGCATCAAATATTGCAGAAGTTACTCGTCACGTAAGTGAAGAGCTTCTTGACATTGCGGCGGACTCGAAGTCATGCGATTCCCGACATGCGGGCAGCGGTTGACGTTCACCCAGAAGTAACTCACCGCAAGACTCACCGCCGTGATATCCCGCCAAATGTGAAGTCGGCAATACGTTGATTACAACTAGATTCAAATCGTTAGACTGCTTTCACCCACATTCCACTTAGTCTTATGTTTATGTGACAAATAGGATTATCGCTGTTGGCCCTGATGCCGGCAATGAGAAACCCGGAAAAAGTCTTAGAATAAGCTCACCAGCGGCATAGAGTTAACTCTTCACACTTACATTTGGAAATGCATCCGAGAGTTAGAGTATGCCAGAGTATGCCTCGTTTCCGTTCTCGATGACAATAACGTCGGCGGTGCAGTGTCTTCGTCGACATTACCGCTGTCTTTGATAGCTTTGGGTGACTCTGCAATCGAGCATTTTGGGAAGAAGTGAGTTAACGACACCAACAATGGGATGCTAGGGTGAATGCATAGAGCGCCTCTGTAGATGATCGTTAGCCGCGATTCCAGTCAAACCATCAACTATGCGATCGTATGTCCCATCTTGAGGCCAACTCGGAGTATGGTCACGTGACTCGTGGCGTACTACTTTCCAAATTTGGTAATGTCGTGCTTGATCCCGGCATGCAGCGTCCGGTCAGGTTACTGGCTAGACATGGCACCTCATTCGCTCGCTGGAGCTCGTCGAGCAGTATCGAAAAAAAGGCAGAAAGTGTCGATGCACATCTTCCGCTGTTGCAGCGGCCACTTGGCGTCAAGGACCGGCCAGTAGCACACAATAAGACGTGGGATGACACGAAGAAGGAACTCATGGACCAAGAAACGCGTCTTCAACAGCGACAACATCTGTGAGTCGCCTCTTGCGCGTTCTTTACTCGTGCTCACCTCTCCCAGAATAAACGAAGCCGGTAAAGGGTACTTTACGGATCTAAACGCTACGCGGAGGCACGGAGGCAAGACGTGGATAGCACCCAATGTCATGGTCCGGGAGGACGTGAGTGCCACGATGCACCTGTTCTGTATGTCACTGAGAACCCGTTGTAGAAAGCATTGTACTTTCCAAATGTTTCCGGTTCGCGATTAGACACTCGTGCTCAGACACATACTACCGATGTTTGTCATGGTCGCGTTTCAGTAATCGCCATGCTGTCCACCAGAATGTCAGAGGTATGCTGTTGTTTCTTTCGCCCACGTCAAGTCGATTGACCAACACCAGGTTCACGTCAACGGTTTCGTCTCGCCGACGAATGCGCGGTATTTGTCCAATCCGCTATACCAATATATCCAGATCAACCTGCAAGAAAACCTGCTCAAGTCCTGGCTTGTATCTCTGTTCCTGTCGTCCATCGCGAAGTCGGTACCCAAGGAGCTGCACCCCACCTATCTGGTGTCGAGTCAAAACGTCGAGTTTGTCCGCGAGTTGTTGGGCATGACGAACAAGCACGTTGGATACGTATACCTCGTCGACGAGAATCTCAAGGTGCGGTGGGCGGGGTGTGCAGACGCGAAAGTGGAGGAGACGCGGGCACTAGAGACGTGTACGGGTGTCTTATTGAACCGACTGGACTCCAAAACGCGCAAAGCTGTATCTAATCATTAGTAGACTTTTTTGTTTGTTCGTGTTGGCTACGTGTCTCCCCAGAAAATACGCCTTGACATCGAACCCGCACAAGCAATGGCCTCACCCGCGCAACAGCTCCCTCCAGGTTGGACTGCAGAATGGTACTGTCCCCGTCTCGCACTATTCATTTCCTGGCCGCTGAAAATTTGCAGGAACGTGGAAAACCAGCGATATCTCTTCATCGGTCAGCTTCTTTGTCGCTTGACTTGCATTAGGTTTCTTACTGACACGGAACAGAGGCTGCGACCGGAAGATCACAATGGGAACCTCCAACTCAGGTCCCCACAGCGCCCATAGACGCACACGGACCCTCAGCCTCCCCGCCTCCGATCCACACCCACACTAAGCGTCGTCAGTACGCTGCCGGTCAGACTCAAGCTTACTACGGCACAGGCGAGACCTTCCCCGACTCCACCTACGGCGCCGTCGGAATCCAACAGCAGCCAGCACCTAGCACTCAGCTCTTTACACCTGGGCTAGCAGCCGAGCAGGGATTCGCTGGACAGCAACAGCCACCATATCAGACACCTGGCCCTCAAGAACCCCAGTACATCAATGCACCCGCATTCGCACAGGAACCTGTCTATTATCCCCCAACGGCACCCATCAACCAGCTGACGGATCAGTTTGGCCAG
Organism: Xanthoconium purpureum; assembly: GCA_038090075.1. NCBI lineage: Eukaryota > Fungi > Basidiomycota > Agaricomycetes > Boletales > Boletaceae > Xanthoconium > Xanthoconium purpureum. Next base: position 5,348 of record JBBPMA010000736.1, on the reverse strand, counting down.
ATGGGAATGGGGCAGAAACCCCTGCAACTGTACACCACGAATCTCTTGACGTCCCCACCTGACCCACGCGAGTTGGCTCGTCCGCCTCCAGAGATACGGCTCCCGCCTAATTCGTGCATCACCACGTCACCTTACGCCAACGCTGACTACAGCTACCAGCGATGTACCTTGAATGCCATCCCGACGACGTCTTCTCTCCTCAACAAGTCGAAGATACCGCTTGGTCTCGTGATCACTCCTTACCGCACAGTAAGAGAGGGTGAACAGCCTGTGCCATTGGTGACGGACACGGTGATCGCGCGTTGCAGACGTTGCAGAACTTACATTAACCCCTACGTCCAATTCATCGACGGTGGAAATCGGTACGTCGCCCACAACCTCGTCCTTCAGGCGTTCATTTCATTTGTCGCGTTTTCTCAAGTTGGCGGTGCTGCATGTGCAACCTATCGAACGAAGTACCTCAGCTCTTTGATTGGGACCAGACCCGTAACCAGCCTGGTGATCGATGGGCGCGTGACGAGTTGAACCATTCCGTTGTCGAGTTTGTTGCCCCGACCGAGTACATGGTTCGGCCACCCCAACCAGCAGTGTATGTCTTCCTCATTGATGTCAGCCACACAGCCGTCCAGTCAGGTGAGGGATCGCGTTCTTAGTTACACGATGTCGTTGATTTTTGTGCTCAGGGATGGTCGCTACTGCGACGCGTACCATCTTGGAAAGCTTGGATCGTATTCCTAACGAGGACGACCGTACCAAGGTGGCGTTCATCGCATTCGACACGTCATTGTATTTCTTCTCCATGCCCGTGAGTTTTTGTATACGCCGTTCGGTCATTGATCTTCACGATGGCGTCCAATGCAGCCTGGCTCAACGGATTCCTCTATGCTGGTCGTCTCCGACGTGGATGACGTCTTTTTGCCTAAACCGACTGATCTTCTCGTCAATCTGGCAGAAGCAAAAGCATCAATGGAATCTCTCCTTGGAAGAATCAGTGATATGTTCCAGGATAACCACACTGTTGGTAGTGCTCTTGGTCCTGCCCTTCAAGCAGGTTTCAAGTTGATGGTATCTATGTCATCTGTGTTCCCTTCTTTCCCTGACAGCATTGCAGGCCCCGATCGGTGGAAAAATCATCGTACTGTCAGCATCCTTGCCTAGTGTTGGTGCTGGTGCTCTCAAAAATCGAGAGGATCCCAAGATTCTTGGCACTTCCAAGGTATGAATTATGACCTGATTAAACATCAAGAGTTTTTACCCCAAACGAAGGAATCCACATTGCTTCAAGCAGCATCGCCATTCTACAAGACGTTTGCTATCGAATGTTCGCGTGCGCAAGTGTCCGTAGACATGTTCCTCTTCAGCTCAGCATATCAAGATGTTGCTAGTCTTGGTACGCGCCCCCATCATAGACTGAGCCATTTGTGAACCCGTGGTGTAGCGTGTCTTCCCCATTATACCTCCGGTCAAACGTTCTTTTACCCTGCATTCAATGCCTCACGCACTGAGGATGCCCTCAAATTTGCCCACGAATTCGGTGAGGTGCTTGCAATGCCAATCATGCTTGAAGCGGTCATGCGTGTTCGTGCCTCAAAAGGTAGATCGATTTTTTGTCCTTTTACTCAGTAATTTACCGCAACAATTCTAGGCTTACGGATGGCGTCGTTCCATGGAAACTTCTTTGTCAGATCTACAGACCTCCTCGCAATGCCAGCTGTGCCGACAGATCAATCATACGTCATCGAGATCCAGATTGAAGATACTATTACCGCCCCGTTCGTCGTTCTGCAGACGGCCGTTCTGCACACAACTTGCTATGGCGAGCGTCGCATTCGTGTCATCACACTCGCACTTCCGACGACCAGTAGCCTTTCGGAAATATTTGCCTCTGCAGATCAAGTAGCTATCGCGACGCTGTTGGCAAACAAGGCAGTGGAGCGGTCGCTGACGCACAAGCTGGAAGACAGCAGAGATGCGATCATGCAACGCATGGTGGACATACTCTCGTCGTACAAGAGCAGCATGACGGCTGCTGGTGCAGGTGCTAGTGCGCAGCTGGCTATATCTGAGAACCTGAAGATGCTTCCCGTACTGATTCTTGGGTTGTTGAAGAACGTAGGTTTTCCCTGTTTGTACCACTAGACTCGTGACGTTGATACGGTTTTGCCAGGTTGGTATCCGTCAAAGCGCTCAGATTCCTCCTGATCTTAGAGCATACGCCCAAGCGCTGCTTACTTCATTGCCATCTCAAACGCTCATTCCTTACCTCCACCCTACGTTTTATATGTTACATAACATGCCTCCTGAGGTACGCCTGCCTTGCATTGTAGGGCATCGTTTACGCTGACTCGTCACAGGCGGGCACTGTTGGGGAGCATGGCATAATTATGCCCACCCCATTACCTTTGACTTCAGAGCGCCTCGAACGACATGGTCTCTTCCTCATAGAAGATGGGCAGACGATGTTTTTGTGGGTTGGACGCGATGCAGTTCCAGACTTAATCCACGACGTGTTCGGTCTCCCCAACTATGAGGCCTTGCGCGGTGGCAAGGTGAGTGTCGGGCCTTATCGCCGACCTGACAATCGGAGCCTGTAGCTCAACCAATCCCTTTCCCCCAGACGACGCTTCAGGTCCTCGACAATGAGTTCTCAGAACGCGTCAATGCCATCATCCAAAAAACGCGTGAGCTGCGGAGGGGAGTGTACCACCCCCATCTGTATGTCGTCAAGGAGGATGGCGAGCCACCGTTGCGGTTGTGGGCACTGAGCTGTCTCATTCAAGACCGTGCGGACGTGTTGCCGAGTTATCAGCAGTTTATCAACCAACTCAAAGACAAGGTGAACGGGGCAAACAATTATTGAGGTGAGGTGTAGAGCGGGGCTTGGGGCGCCTAGAGAGGAGAGTCGATAAATCAATGTTGTCTTCGTCGTTTTTATCCCTTTTGCATCTCATTTTTCGTAATGTCGAGATGGGGGAGTGATGCATGTCGTTCAATGCATTCGAGGATGATCGATGGTCGTTTAGAATTGGCTTTCGGTGTTTTCAGTACCGAGCTCTCTGGTATGTGATCCTGACTCGGACCATGTCCAAGGAAGGTGAATGGGTCTGAGGCACGCGCGCACAGACCATCGTTATGAAGGCAGTTCCAGCCAACGGTTTCGCCGATGCTGGGTAAAAGTCGGCGACAACGAACGATAGCTGGCAGCACGCGCGGGGCGCAGACACGAGGGCATGTGTTCCATCAACACCCTCAACCGCCATTGAATGCGCCAAAGTGACGGGATGATGCCAATCTTTTTTTGGTCTTGGTTACCAAGACCAAAAAAAGATTTCACCATCCCGTCTGGTTGCAGGAATTAATGACCAATATCATCATTTATGTAAATAGGGATGATACTTCTTTCTGGATGCAATCTCTCATGCCGAAGAGAAGCTCTGCAGAATGAAAGACGACTTTCGGAAGAAAAATTTCGCCTTTAATCAACGTATTGCTGACTTCACGTTCGGCGACGGTGAGTCTCGTGGTGAGCCACTTCTGGGTGAACGTCAACTGCTGCCCGCATGTCGGAAATCGTGTGTCTTCGAGTCGGGCGCAATATCGAGGCGCTCCTCACTTACGTGACGAGTAACTTCTGCAACAGTTGATGCGAATAGTTGGACTGACGTACTTGAAGGCATAAGTAGTTCTTTTTGTTGTCGTCATTCGAAGTGGAGCCCAGTTACATGAACAGCGCCGAAGAGTCCACTTTATCACCGAACGACAAGTAACCATGGAGGCAACCACAAAGTAGTTCGCGACTTGACGGACCGTACCAATGTCACTTTACTGATGGAACAGTCCACTAGACGCCATTGGTCGCTGTGAATCAGTCTATTCCAGTCAGCAACTTCCAGGAAAGTACCACTTGACTCGTCACGACTCACGAAAAACCGTATCACAGCCGTAAAGTGGCAATTTTAGTTACATGCACATCAGTAACGTAGCCTGCCAGTGGCGTCTCATTTGAGCAGAAGTGGCTTTCTCTGTTTATCGATACGGCGCACTGACCACCTTGCAGAAGGGTATAAATACGACCCATTAACTGCCTCGGTCCACCAAGAACTCGAGCTCACCTCCAGTCCCATCATTCTTCACTCGATCACAACCACTATGCGTTTCTCTCTATTCGCTGTCCTCTCTGGTTTGGCTGCGTTGGCCGTTGTTAGTGCCTTGCCAGCTGAGACATTGCAGCGCGACGTCCCTCCTGGGGATGTTAAACCCAATGAAGATCTTTGCATACCCCTCGTAAGACCGGTCTCCACTTGGCAGGTAAAACATGCTGATCAAAGCAATAGCCTGGCATCGGCTGTGTTCCTCCCTCCCTTCCTCTTCCTCTTCCTCCCCTTCCCCTTCCCCTTCCCCCCCTTCCCATTCCCGGTGTCTGAGGATACACATCAGATGTTTGTTATCGTGTAAGTCGAGCTTCTTATCATTGGAGACTGGATTGCGTGAGATCCTGATAAGTCTGACATTAGAGATGATGCAGCGAGTCTCCCACCGAGTAAAATGACTGGTAGTAACAGTTTCTTCACGACTGTGTTTCCTCCTCAGTTTGTGTGTTGGAAATAAATACGAGCAATGATTTTTGGTTACCTGATTTGGTCGGACGTGATCTGTTGCATGTTGATACAGAGTAAGTTCCCAGCTGCCGGATTAACGATCAATCCACTGGCGAAGGGATGCCCACCAATGTGATTGTCATCGCTGGAAGGCTTCGGAGTCTAACCATGGCACTGCAGCAGCCAGTCTAGACCTGGTTGAAAACTTTGGATTGAAAAGGGAACCCAAGTGCATGCCGAAAGAAGCTCAGCTTGGACCATAGGTTTCATAACTTGTTAGCCGTGGACGACATTTGCCCCAAGGTAATCAATTTGTAGCGTAAATTGTGTTATGGCCCGCTGCACTGTCCATAGACACGAAGCCCCGTGTACACCGACTACGACACTGCAAATTGAGGTTAGCATTCACACTCCAACAGATCTGGTTGTGTCACCTCAAAGGAAAGCGACATGCACGGAGTAGTCTGCTCGAGGCATACATACTACTTTCCACCCAGCGACCCCGTCGAGCAGTCACGACCACGTTCGGATCGGCGACAACGTGGATGCGGAAGCGACCTTCACCAAACAATCATTCATTTTTTGGTCACTGAAATTTTTCAGGGGTGTAGCGAAGTGGCGACACCAAACTCGGCACGACAATATATGCAAAACACTGTATTATACAGCGTGAAGATGCCCTAAGATACGCTCCACTCGATCCGATGTGTGAGAGAGAATTCCAGACACAAAGAGAAGCAGGAGTACCTT
>JBBPMA010000735.1:0-17960 GCA_038090075.1 Xanthoconium purpureum | reverse complement strand
TCCCTGGCAGGAAGGCTTCCATTTCCCACTTGTTGCCTCGAGGCAGGATCCGAGCACTTTCGAGCAAGTCAGCCGCATCATGAAATCCGATCGAATCCACTCAGGCTGGCGGTGGAGCGTAAACAAACTGGAAAGATACGAGCCTCCTTCTGCGACAGGGCGCAGTACTGCCCTGCAGTCATTGCAGATCACTAGAATAGGAAAAGAATCCCACCGTACCTCATAGACATCGAGTCGGAATTAAATCGTCAAAGCCGCTTGTGAGAAGCCTCCACTGGCAAGGAGGCGTTCAGCTTTCTTTTTTTTTTTTTGGACAAGCAGTGTTATTATGCAGCGAACGGCTAACCTAGTCCTACATAATACACTAAGGCGACGGCCGGGGCTGTCGGTCCGAGGAAAAATGCTTTTACGAACGCCCTGGTTAGAGGGGGTGTGTGGGGCTCAGTGACGTGTCAGGTGGCCTCGGTAGAAGCAGAGGGCCTGGGCAGCACAATATCCACTAAAACCTCATGGTTTATTGTCCAATCTTTGGGGAGCTGGGACGGGTTGGGGAGGAGTGGTTTCCAAGTTTCGCGTATCAGCGAGGTTGTCGGGTGTCGGGGCGTAAGGGATGCACGTTTTCGATCAATGTTTAGTCGACTGTTGATATTTGCTAGCCATCGGTTCTGGATTTCACGCGTTGTGTGTGATTTTTCAGCAATAGTGCGTTCGCACCGAAAGGTCCAGATGAGATATGCAGATTCAGTGAGGAGGATACGGAGGAGGCGGAAATATGCTCGTGTGGTGAGGGTGCGGCCGTTATCAGGAGGGGTGAGACAGCCAGACCCTAGGGTAGGCGGGGTCCAGGGGGGGAGCGATGTGGGCCAGAGGGCTCGGAGGGTGTCCCAGATGGTCGTGCGTTCGGGACTAGGGCATGCGATGAGCATGTGTTCCAGGGATTCGATTGGCTCATCGCAGTAGGAGCATTTCGCGCGGTCTTGATAGTTATTAATGTGTTGCCAGTATTTTCCGATGCGTAAGGAGCCGTGCATGGTGCGGGCGTTCAGTTTTCTTGTGTTCGGTGGCAATGCGCCAACCTTGAACGTGGCCTGGTTGACCACTCCGAGTTAGCTTCACCCACGTTTGGCACATGACTCGAGCAACTTGCCCTTTTCCTGCCGCCCAACACGAGGCGTATTACTTCTCTTAAACTTCCTGCTAGCAGTCTGTTCCTATGCCATCCTCTTTCCAAGATGTCTACGCAAAATATTTAGCGCACGCTGACTATGGATACCCTCTGCAGATGCCAGAGCCGATGAGTACGCTCCCACAAAATTACCAGGACAATGGCCTTCAGATCGGGGATGTTGGCATTGTTGATAGCAAGGGTCAGTTCGACGTCCTGTTCAACATTTGCAAACGCAGCGACCACCCCATCCATGCTGCTCATGGGGTTCCAAAGAACTTTCGGCCTGTTCAGTGCGGCGATGTGAAGTTTAATAACAATGCAATCCCTGCTGGCGCGATCCACTCCCGTGGCATAATTCAGACCCTCCAGCACAATGAGCGAATGTACTCCTTGGTGCGGCCGTCATAAACCGTTTTCTTACTGACAGCACCTTAGGCCACTCGATTATGAATTTGACGTGTTCGCTTCTGCGGGCGCTATTCTTATACTACCGCACGGTGCCACTTTAATCGAACTCTCATCAACGGAACAGTTTCGCGATGCGGCAGAGATGTACGCGCTCGACTGGTATGACTTTGCCAAAAAGCGCTACGACCACCAGCACCTCGGTTACTCTCTTTACCTGATCACCGGCACTTACAAAGCTCGTTCTTGGTCTCTCGGTTCATTCGACAACCCCACGGATGGAACAGGAAAGATTCTGGCCCGAAAGGATGACAACAATCCCAGCACCTACTTACTAGAATTTACATTTCCCAGCGATCGCCGCCACGGGGACAGCGGGAGTGTCAATCAGACCGTTTTCATCACTGGCTTCAAGATTACAGTCGGCAGTTGGCTCCCGTATCCCGTTGTTTCGAAGGTCACGGAACCCTGGTCTACTCTAGTTCGTCTGCTCATGGCCTGTCTCAACCTACTGTTCGGCTCTTCAGGCGGCGGCCACAACCCACGTGCGGCGACAAGTAAGCTGCGAACATTTGTCGTTCCTCACTGCTGTCTCTCACGTTCTCTCCACGGCAAACAGGCGTGGTGCACAGCCCACAACTGTCCCAGGTCAGCTTCACGATTGCGCCTGTACGAATTCTGTTCTTATTGTCGACTCATTCATTAGCCACTTCATCCCTCAGACACCGTCAACCGTTTTCTTCTCAGCAAGGTTCGCCTCACATAACAGTATCATCGTGCTACGTTGGATTTCTTACAATGTCGATCGGTATCCAGGTGCCATGGTCGCTGTTACACATGACGCCCAATGGATGGGTATCATGAAGGTAATTTGTTATGGTGTATTCGTCTTACCCATGTCTTACTTGTCCACTAGGAAGGATTGACACGTGAGGACCTTGTCGAAGGGAACCGCCTTGAAACATTCTTAACACGATGCCTTACCATCTCTGTTGACCCGGAACAAGAAAATAGTAAGTTTTTGATCATTATAGCTGCTTGTCACTGCTGATTACGCTTTAGCTAATGCAGTTCTGCAATGCGGAGTGTCTGTCTCGTTGTCTTCATACATGTTTGGAGTTATTAAGGTTGTTGACAGTGACAGTGCCATAGATTCTGTTTCACCGACTGCTGATCCACATGTCTCATCGCCCCTAGCGACCCCAGTTATTGGTGCAATCCCCGATGTAAGTTGATCTCAAACGTTTAAACCGAGTATCTCTCACTGTGCGATTCAGCTCCCTGCCTTGGACCCCCCTAGCGCCGACATTGCGCCCTGCTTTACATCCCGACAGGCGGTACAACCATCACATGAAACATCCATCCTCTGGTATGTGATTTTTTGCTAGCGTGACCCGAGTACAGTCTTTTGACATTGTTGCTTAGTTCATCAATAGTCGTCAGTGTTAACTACCCTCCTCCATCGGATCTCACACCCTATATCTCCAAAGCTGATGAACGGTACGTCGCCGGAGGAGGTTTTGGTGATGTGTACAGGTGTTGGTACAATGATGGTTTGCCACAGGAGGTTCGAGCATGATATGCGATCCGCGCTGGCTTTCCAATTTACATACCCTCTAGGTGGCAGTTAAGGCATTTCGGTTCAGGTTTGAAATGGATGGAGATGAGAATGACCGATCTCTCAAGGTAATCCTTCTCATCTACGACTAATAAATGACATTAAAATGAGTTGGCTCATAGATGGTCCGCCGAGAGCTTGGAATATGGAGGAGACTCGACCACATCAACATCGTTCCTTTCCTGGGCATTGCATATGGGTTTGGAATGTATGGCGCGATGTCGTTGGTGTCGTCGTGGATGCCGAATGAATCACTCCACCGTTTCTTGACAAAACACGATGGTATCTTAGCTGTTGGACATAGACTACAGTTTGTGCGTCCACTCGATTTCCAGCACGCTCATGTCTTCTCACCCCACCGATAGCTACTCGATATTTCCAACGGGCTAAACTACTGTGGGTGGCTTCTATCGTTGCCAAGACTGGAAAAAATGATACGCCATAGTGCATTCTTTTCCAATCGTCCATGGTGACCTAAACTGCGTGCGTCAAGGAGTAGAATATATGAGCATTCTCATCAACTAACCAGAGTGCAGAATAACGTGCTCATCGACGTGGATTACACCGCACGCTTGACCGACTTCGGATATGCATCCCTCGTGGGGAATATTTCCGAAGCACAAACCTACCTCCAAATATCCGCTGCACGACCTGGAGCATTGCGCTGTGCTGCTCCAGAGCAACTCCGTTCAGAAGGGACATGTGTCCGAACCAAAAGTGATATATACTCTTTTGGCTGTGTCGCTCTCCAGGTAAGTTCGTTGGACACGATTGTCTGGTCTGTATTGATGTTCTTACAGGTGTTGTCCGGTAAGCAACCGTGGTCAGAAGTCCGGGAGGACGTTGCGGTCGTCTTGTGCTTGGCGACGGGCCACAAACCAGGCCGACCAGTTTCTCGAGCGATGGATGACGCGCACTGGGATTTGATTCAACGCTGCTGGTCACCGATGGAGGAGCGACCTGCAGCAGATCGGATCATCTCCACGATTCAACGGTTTCTAAGCTGTTGTCCGGTGTCACCGCCTCTTCGTGACTGGCTCACATTGCAGCCGAATGTCAACATCCCTGACAAGGACAATCAGGAAAGGTAGAGACTTACGGTTACTTATATTGATCTGCCATGCTGACGACCCGAATCTTGTTCACCCATCATCCATCAAGACCTTTCGTTCCCCTTCCGGAAAGGCGAGTACTTTGACATGTGGTGGTTGGTTACGTTCAGGACCGGATCCGTGCACACAGAATGGCCATGCCACCACACTTTGTATAACGCAACGGATGTTCCAGCCACTTGTCTGCTCACCGATAACCTTAGCTTGAGTCCCTGGCTACTGGTATACGGGCAGGGTACCTGTAACGAGCCATCTTCAAAAGAGGCAGGAACATGTTGGGGTTGTATTATATGCGCGAAAGAACGATAATTCCTTTGGCCTGCATGACACGTATGCCAGTGATGCTTTCATTCTGCATTACTCTACGCTCTATCGTTATGTTTGACACCGTTAATACGTACGGTCCTATTTCTGTCCTGTAACCTTCCGCAGGAAATATGCAAAGTGCACGAAGAGCATGCTGGCAACGTTACAAGACACATGGGATCAGAATGAGCGGGTCGCATGGGCGTGTGTGTCTAGCAGAGAAGCAGTCGATTACCCACTGCAGAACTTCGGGATCCATGAGTGAATTGTGTTGCTTGTAACCACTTGATCAAGCCCTTTTCGGACAGTTAATATGCCAAAAAAGGATATTATGTTATATAAAATTTCCATATATGTGTATTAGGGCTAGAGTTATTTTGATCCTTCCAAGTAATGTATGGGTTATGACTTACTTTTATACAAGTGCGCGATATGGCAGATCCCCTTGCTGGGCGCTCGTGCTCGTCGTCGCGGGATGCCAGGTTGATTCCCAAACCTTTCATTCGGTAATCTCCGAAGGGCAATTACGTAAACCACCCTTAGCTACCGTGAGAAGAGTGTGAGGAAACTACTTCCCAACCCGGTGAAGCCATATCTCCCAAACGCATTGTCGGAATTCGATCGGTTCGGTCGCGTTCGACTCACACAACTGCGTAGAATCCATACTGCAAACCCCTCCGAATGGATTTTCCGAACGTGCGAACCTCCTCCGACCACTGTCCAAACCGTCTGAGCCTGTGTGAGCTGCCACTGTCACGCGTCAAGTCTGAATACACAAGCCGTCAAGTCAGCCGCTATGAATGGTGGGCACGCCAGCCGCTGTCAGCCGCGTGCTCCCAAGGGATATATAGCGATGCCCAGGCGCTCCCCCCTTACCATGGACCTCACGCGGCTCGCCTCCGTCGTTGCCAGCAAGCCATCCCTGCAGCTAATCATTAATCAGTATCCACCAACTGCTTCTCTTCTTCGCCATCGCATCATCCATGCACGACGATCTCCTTCTCATTACACCTTCGAACCACAATCCCGCTGTCGCTGCCGCAATTCCGCCATCCACCAAGCGCTTCAGTACATCGGCGTGCAAGATCCCTCCCTCCGCAGCGCAGGACTGTTGGACGCCCCTCAAGGACATCCTCTGGACGGCAAACCTTCCGTATCATCTCGGCGGCTCGATCTTGCAACCTCATCTTTCAGGAATACGGCGTACCATCAGGATTTAGTATGTCGAACACGAACACCCACGCTTCATGCCATCTCGCTAATCTTTCTCCCCATCATCACGTTCACTCTATCCACTCTCACAGTTTTGTTCAGTCCCTACCTGTCGATTTACGTCCAGAAATCTGCGCATGATGTGTGCCGAGTAGCGTCGCAGTGTTCTGTACACCCTTGGTGACGGGCCCCTCCGGGTGTACCCTGTACATCTCAAGTGCGAAGGTGAGCGCTACCTCCGATGCGACAATTAATCCCCATGTATCGCTTGCACTCTTTCTAGCCTGTAGTATTAATCACCACCACAACTTCAAGGTAAGCGATGTGCAACGGACCTATTACGGCGGCATCCCTGACGTCTTGCCAGTCGTCGAAGTATAGATGTCGTTGATGGACACATGGTAAACCCTGTGGTTATGGATGCTGTTGCACGTCATAACTCCAGCCCAGGGTCTCCGCATCATCCTGTGCCAACATTTACAATTGTTCCCTCTCCCACTCGTACGTCCCTCCTCCAGAGTGGCCCGTAGCGGGAATTTTGGTTGCTATTTCGACGGCACCCCATTCGCCAAGACAAAACCAAAAGAACAGCATCGATATTACATTAAATCTCGAGGACCATGTAACTAGAGCACGACTAGGTGTTATGTCCACCAATCATACTGGAAAACCGGAAAAAAAAGGCTAGCCAGATCATCTAGGACGTGGGTACTTCACCGTCCCGATTTTTCCAACTTGCATCCACAGCCAAGACAGGCTATTGGGGCATTTTTCCCACGCATGTTGCTCATGTTACACCTCCCAGTGGATGGGTTCAGGTTGCACCTTCCACCTCCTGACCTGCATTGAGCGGTATCACATGCGTTCCCATTGTTGGCATTGATCATCAAACAGAAATGAGTGGGCTCCGGCTCCGGAGAGGATCTCGCAAGAAGACCTCCTAAGAATTCACCAAGTCGGTGTTTCTCGTGCTCGCTCAACTCCTTTGGACTCTCGTGGATTGGCTGCGCAACAGGGGTGGGAGCAGGCGCACTGTTGAGCGCTGACTGGATAGCGGTATCCGTTCTGTGAGTGGGTCGTCAGTTCCGAATCAAGGGTTTTTAAGTCCAACTCACGCGAAGGGTCCGGGCGCAATGCCGAGCTCGGCAGACGTCAAGGGCATGAATGAAGGCTGGGGCGCCACGGGAACGGACAAGACCGGAGTGACAACAGCGACAACGAGAGCCAAAGAGAGAAGGGAGTACATCTTGCAGAATAGTCGTAATCAGCAAAGAAAATGAGCGCGTGATCAGCCCGGTCAACGGGAAGCAGATGTTTGACAAGAAATACAAAGAAAAAGGCTGAAGAAAGTTGACTGTGAGCAGGTCGACCTAGAGGAGCGTATATAGACTTACTATCCAGTACCTATGAGCCGAATGAAGTGAAAGCAGACTGCAGGAACGGGGTGCAAGAAGTAGCATTTATAAGTGAACCCAGTCAGGGTCTGATCTGATGTGTTCAGCACCAAAAATAGACGTGTGATAGTGGTTGGTTTGTAACAGTGCTGTACCATTGATGGGTGCTATGGCGTATGCAAAGTGCCTAAGCCCCACCCCTTCTCGCACCTAAGATTTGATGAACAGTAGTTCTGATGCACTGCTCGTTGCTGCCAGTGGGCCGTGCTCGACCAAGGTGATGTTCGGATCTGGCCCACCGCCTTGAATCATCCCCGAAAATGTATTCTTGGGCTGTTTTTACAGCACGGTCAATCAATATACCACCTCCTATGATGGAGTATTGATTGTTTGTAAGCCTTCTTTCATGGACGAGGTATGCATTTGACCTACTAGTAAGCTGTCCTGTAGGTGATGCCGTGAGTATCAATGGGTACATTGCGACCGATGATTTCGTCATCCGTGATTGTGTCTTTGAATTGCCATTGTTCGTGTTCGGCATGAAGTCCCGGTAACTTGAACCAAGTCCTTTGTGCTCAGGTTGTACATCAAATATCAGTATTACAGCCCTGCGTTGCTTAGTCCACGGTATCCACGACATAAATATATCTTCCTCAAAGTGCCTTTCCGCAGGATCAATGGAACTCAATCAATCAATATTATCCCCCAACCGCCCACCAACAATTGGCAGCTGCATGGTTGTGATTGCTGCGTTGTCGTTGCATTCGTTGTCATCGTCATCCTTACCCTCTTCCTTCCCCCCGTCCTTGCAGGGTTGTTGACGACGTCGTGGCAACCATGATCCTGGTTGATGATCAAATCGATGAAGGCACTGAGCGTGATGATACAGTTCCCGAAGACGTCCTACAAGACGCTCGCTCAGGCCATGTCTCATAGGTCGAGTAGTTGATCATGCTGGCATAATCCGGGGTATACAATTCCAGATGGTGTGATTTCTGAATCATCTTCCTCCACTTCGTGTGTGTTTGCACTTGCGTTGGCGTCGCACGTGCATTCCTCCTCAGCGTGCGACCCGTGGCGGTTGAGCGGCGCAAAGTCGAGCCCTTTGACGATGTCGCAGTTGAGTTGGTGGATGGGTTTGGCTCATGCGTAGGGCCAGAGAGTGACATAGTCCACGCCGAGGCTACCGCCCGCCTGATCTTCTTTCTCTTTGCCGTCCATGGTGCGCGATTTAGTCGTCCCTCTCCACTGGCATACCTTGAGCTCCGAAGCGCCGCGGTTTGATGTATGGACACATGGATGAATGGCGTGATCTTAGCCAGTCACGTCGGATAGGATTTTGTGTCACCAGACGGCTGGGAACGAAAGACTATTCTGAATCGAATTGTACTTGGGTCTGTGCATGAGGAAAAACACGAGGGGTTCCAAACTCACCAGACCAAAACTTCCGAACAAGGAAGGCTTCGAGTGTTACCTGAGGCCGTGATGCGCATCAGGAAGAACACGGGGGGATTTGGCACCAGATTTCTGGAGCCGTCTCCACTGGCATAGGGCGTCTCGAGCTGCGAGGCGTCACTTTGACATAGAGGAGATGGGGGGATCTTTACCCAACCACACATCAAGCTTCTATGGCTCCTGGACAACCTCCCGCTTGTGGACATGGTTCTATATCTGAACTTGCTACAACGGACGATGGGTTGCATGAACACTCACCAATTGGTCGATGAGTAAACACATCGTACTATCGTTCCGGCGTGGTCCGTTCTCACATCGAATGCCGCACGACACGGTCGCGATATGGTGAACCGGGCACCATGTGGGACAGTGCATAGAACAGCGGAGCACCTACCGATGTACCCGGCAGGCAGAGTTCCAGTTCCCACTTGTTGCCTCGAGGCAGGATCCGAGCACTTTCGAGCAAGTCAGCCGCATCATGAAATCCGATCGAATCCACTCAGGCTGGCGGTGGAGCGTAAACAAACTAGAAAGATACGAGCCTCCTTCTGCGATAGGGCGCAGTACTGCCCTGCAGTCATTGCAGATCACTAGAATAGGAAAAGAATTCCACCGTACCTCACGGACATCGAGTCGGAATTAAATCGTCGAAGTCGCTTGTGAGAAGCCTTCAAGGAGAGGGTTCAACTTTTTTGTATTCGGTGGCAATGCGCCAACTTCAAGTTGAACGTGACCTGGCCGGGCTGACCACTCCGAACCATGGCAATCTGGTCAGCGCATGATCGTGGCCAGTGAACCGGGAGTCTCTCGTTCCCTGATGTGACTATAAAGGTGCGCATTCACGGCCTCTCGCACTTCCCCAGCGTTTCTCCCCTAGCAACCAAGCCCTCAGGCTACTAGTGTCATACTAGTACCAGCCATTCAGGATACGTTCACAGAAGGTAAACGTCTTGTAGCACCATATCCCGGTGTCGCTCGCTGACGTCATTCCCTCGCAGCCGTGGCGAAATGGGTCGACGAGAACTCGTGGCCACCCGGTGCAGCAGATGGACAGAAAGTTATTCTGCTTATCACTGGAGCCGTAGGCGCCGATTTATTCAGTTTTCGCTCTGCCTTTGGCTACTTTGAGGTGACGCCATTCCCCCTCGTGACTAGTATGGCAGACGTGCTAAGAGGATACCAATGCCTAGGTCAAAGCCAACTACCACAAGAACGAGAACAAGCTCTCTTTCGTTCGGGTCGAGCTCACGGTTCCCGGGTACAGTCATTCGACATTGCTGACCGGGCAGGACCTCTACTGCCTCTCGACCAAAGATGGACAGGTCCTCAAGTTCGAAATTGGTAACAAGGTTATCGCTGGAAAAGTGTCCTTCAAGTATGTCGATGTGTGCAACACCAGGAATATATCTATGAAATACGATGTGAAGTTACCTTTCGCCGGAGACCTGGAAGATACGGTCCACCTTGCCCCCATGTGAGTGTCCCAGTGATTCGTTGCGACACGTCACTAAATTATTTCTTAGACTATTGGCTCCGGCTTTCACAGAGAGCAAAATCAGCGTAATCGTTTTGTATTACCTGCAATAAATTCGTCTGATGCGATTTTGTGCCTATTAGGCCATCCCAGCATTCACGTCTTTGGAGTTACATGAGGAGGCAAGAAAGGACCTTGTCGATTTCACTCCACTGGTTGAAATCAGCGTAATTGTTTTATTTTTCTTGCAAAGAAATTATCTGATGCCACTTTGTGCATATCAGACCATCGCAGGAATCACTTCTTCGGAGCTGGCAGCAACAGACCTTGCGCATTACGACTTCACATCTGCATTGGGTGCGGTCTCTACCACGAAGCAGTATACCGCGACGAAGGCACAACAGAAGGGCAAGTCTTATCTCACCGTCGCACTGCAGTTCAGGCTGTACTGACTGCTCTTCAGTGCTTCTTGACTTCTTGGAAGCGTTTTCCAAGGATGGCGATAGAATCATTATTGAGACATACTCACATTCTCCGAGTCCCTTCCGAGCCGAGTGGGGTAACACCAATCTGCTCTCGAAAGGGCCCAAGGTATACCAAGTTTCTGTCAGTTTCCTTCAGATCTTCGATGTGAGTAATATGCGCGGTCATCGTCATCCCGCCCGCCCGCCCGCCCGAGTTATCTGGACCACCTTTGCAGCTGGTTGGCACTGTAGACCCCGCCGAACTTACGGTTGCAGCGGCGTTGTATGTCAGGATACCCATTGCTGGTCGTGTTCGCCTCACTCGCATTGGAGGGTCTCTGAGCGGCTCAGTCGGAATTCGTGCCGAGATCAATGTCGTCGTTGCTCGTGGCAGTGCGAGGCTCTTTGCGGAGAGAAACGTCTGCGTGATAACGCTCGCTCGTGTGGCAATCAAATGCTGTGGTTGCAATACGAGTAGGTACAGGTGTGGGTTAACGATAAGGACATGGATGTGAGCGACAAAGAAAACTATCGATTGTGCAAAGTGGGAGTTTGTACGGTCGGGCGAAACCCGAAGGGTTTCCGACTCGAGACTAGGCCCTAAACCTGAAACGGGTGCAGATGAGCTGTGAGGGCGGGCTGGGCCCTCGCAGTTAGCTTGACCGAAGAACGAATGGTGTTCGGGCGACAGGCGTCGAGCGAGGCCGATGGCTTTTGGACCATTGGTCTCTGCGAGAGGGAGTGGTGGGTGGGTGACGACGAAAGAAAGCAAAGACGTGCGCGGAGCTCTGCTCGAACTGAAGGAGGTGGTGGGAAGGAAAAGAAAACACGCCGCCTCGCTTAGCTCTCGCGCAGACCTCATCCTGCGCCGCTCCGTGCCTTTGCTTACGTAGGATACCACATCCGGAAAACATGACCTCTATATTGAGCTGACCGTCATAGTCAAGTTCATTGGCAAGATTAGCAACAATGGAAGATATTACCTTTTCACCTTGCCGTAAGCTCCTCTCATGCAAAATGGTAGGATGCTGATGACACCGCACATGACGTCGACAGGTTCTGAGACACCAACGCCACTGAAGTTTGGAGTGGCATTATATGGAAGCGCCAGTAGTTTGAACAGAAAATCTGTCAACATGTTCTTGTGTAGGATATCTTAGTCCTGTGATTTGGTTGTGGTTGCCATGAATATACGGGCTTTGCGCCCAACAGTTGACTCCAGGACCGTGACCTGCGGGGGGAGCTGCAATTCGCTAAGTCCATCCCGAAAACGAGCTCACGGACACTTGTTGACAGAATCTACTGTCGTACGTGGGGGAACACTGCAATCAACCTCAACTGGGTCTTTGCGGATTTCGACGAAAGCGAGGTCTTGATCGAGAAACGCTATCCATTCTTGTGAATCAGCTACGTTATTGATATGTTACCCCAGTATAACCTTATGTTGTGTGCACAAGCTCTTGTCAAGCCTGGCAGCCGTCGGGTACCAGGCTGAAGCTGACACCGGAAGCATACACAGGCTCTGCCCTGGACTTTGCGGCGGTGTGCGACCGTTGCCCTAGCTCTCTGGCTGGTTCGACTTCCCTGGTCATGATGTATATGATCGATTCGACGTTGATCTCGTGTGTGTGAGCTATCTACCTATGATAGCCATAGGTTGACTGGACGTCGGAAGTACTCGCCGGACGCCGTGGAGATGAATAGAATCGGACTAGGTAATAGGGTATAAGAAACCCAGCTCGATTAATGCATGCATTTGGTAGGGATGATGTTTGGGGGCTATAACCACAAGTTGACCGGACGTCAGAAGGACTCTCCGGACGCTGTGGAGATGAATAGAATCAGACTATCGATAGGGTATACTAAGGAACCCAGCTCGATTAGTGCATGCATTTGATAGGGATATCGATGATGTTTTTGGGGAACGCAGATCTGCAGGGCGTATGTCACGGATGGATCATGGCACTAGAAGTGGAATTCTCTCCGATCCCGCTGAGCGCTCCCCGATAAGTTGAAGTCTAGGAAAAGTGGGTTGATTTCGGATTGGTCCGAAATTGACAGTTGATCAACAACATGGTCTACCATAGGTCTACGTAATAAACACACTACGGTTGATTTGACTCAGTGCATGTCAGAAATTCAATTCAATTGTTCTCTAGAGCGGGTAGTAATACATCTCACGTATATCGTCAAGCTTTACTGGGTTTACATATCAATAACATAGCCAAGTCACAACGACAGATAGCGCTTCTCGATCAAAACCACGTTCTCATCAAGGTCCGCAAAGATCCAATTGAGGACGCCAGCGAGCCGGATGCCCGCCTGGGTCAACAACTTCTCGACGATCCACTGCTCCTTGATCACGCCGGCGTAATTCGGGGTATACAATTCCAGATAGTGCGATTTCCTCTTCCTCGCCAAGAGCGTTTCGTATGCGTTTGCGCTTGCGTCGGTGTCTGCGGCGCCGCACGTGCATTCCTCCTCCTCAGCGTGCGACCCGTGACGGTTGAGCGGCGCAAAGTCGAGTTCCTTGGGATAGACGATGTCGCAGTTGAGTTGGTGGATGGGTTTGGCCCATGCGTAGGGGCAGAGGGTGGCGTCGTCCACGCCGAGGCCGCCGCCTTGCTCATTCTCATCCCCGCCATTGCCGTTGCCCTTGAAACCCGACATACAGAAGGAAAGAATGCTCTGCCACGTAGACCCAAACACAGACGCGTACGTGGACGCAAGTTGATATTCACGACTTACGCCGGCGTCGACAACGCCGAAATCCGATGCCGGACAATCGAGCCACCCCTCGAGCTCGTCTTGCCATTTCCCGAGGAGCCCTTCCCAGACGATGCGCCGGATATATGCGTCGTAGATGGTATCGCGGAGGTGGTCTTCGACGTCTGGGAGGGGAAGGGGATGGGTATAGTTCCGTGGGATGGTGCGGAGGCGTTCGGAGATGAGGAGGCTATCCCATACGGAGTGGAGATCTGTCGTGCGGGGGCGAGGTTTGGGTGGTTAGCTCAGTCTGGCGGTGAGAGAGGAAGAAGGGGGTACGCACTGGTGGTGCGCCCGTCAAAGGCGACCTTGTCTCCGTTGCCGCCGCGGTTGCGTCCGGTGAGGTGGAGTGGCTGGTGCATGTCACCCACAAAGTGGATGAGGAACTTGAGCGCGTCTTGGACATATCTTGGCACGTCCTCGTCCTCACCCTCGTCCAGGACGCCCGCCCTCCGGGCTCCCTCGAACTCCTGCAACACGGTAGTAGTGTTCCGGATGGCGTTCATAACGTTGATGTGCGTGCGCCCGTTCCAGCCCTCCGGACCGGGGAAAGCGCAGGTTGCGCTGGGATAGTCGTCCACGGCGTTGATGTAGTGGAGGGGCCCGGTCCACCTGTATTTGGGCTGGACGCGAACGCGGTCGGCCCATGCTGCGACGCGGGAGAGGTGGCAGTCTACGGGGTTGAAGTCGAGGATGGCGCAGAGCTTTGGCATGACGGTTGGGTGGAGGTGCATTTGGGCGATGGTCGCGACGACTTCGTGGCCTGTTACAAGGTCGTTGTGAGTGGGAGAACTGTTACTTGGACACAAGACGCGTACCGACGGCGCCCCAGGCATATGCGTGTGGTATGAGGGCGGCGAGGGGGAGGAAGGCGGAGAGGTGCATGTTGGGTATCTGAGAACAAGGTATCGAGCACTTGCCGGTCTTATACCGATAAGACAAAAGACCAGAACTCGCTAAATCAGTGCGACTCGTTCTATCTGGGACACAGCCACGCATAGGACAACAACAGTAGACAATAAACGCAGTCTCTCAGACAATAAGATGAATCGATCTCTATTGGCCCACATAATACGTGCTAGCTGCTGTACTCTAGCTTTGATAATCCTCGCTTCATCACTCCTCTAGGGGATGCTTACTGCGGTGCGCAGCGATGGGTGGTTAATTGACAATTTGATTAAGAGCGAACGGCCGAACCCCATGAATATGATGAACAAAGTTAAGACTGCACGTATTTTGTTTTGCGCGGCGAAAACCGCCAGTATCGCCTGACCACAGATGCTACTACGAGACATTTACACCGACAGAGAAACACAGTTCTGAAGACTGAGGACAATTGGCCGGGATTTCAAAAGTGAAAATCAGCAATTAATCAGGGCAGCAACGTTCCTAACTGGACGTACATCGGAAGCACGGCCCTCAATAACATCAATCACATCAGCTTCACTACCACAACTTATGGTGCCCTCGACGGCCCTGCCGATGTGATCTTGGATACTGTCACCAACACTAGCAAATATGTTGTAGATATCAAGAACGTACTTTTGCCCACTATATTGTCGCGGGAGGCGACATTCGAGATGACTACAGCGGTAGCCAAATTGAGGTATAACGCAAGAGAGACTAGTGAGGATAGGACATGCATGATGAACCGCAATCAAAGGCCCCACTGAAAGGCTGAGGAAGAGTTGAACATGCCATCATGTAGGACGTTGACTCTTCATATTAAGCCCCCATGAAGCGAGCGGACTATCAAAGGCTGACTCTGAGCACCGAAATGCGTACGTACATAGTCATGCTGGCATCAGCCCTCTATGACCACTTGGTAGAGTTATAGGTACCCTGTTATGGTTCGGTAGTTTATTCGGCTCCCGAATCTACCAAAGACAAGTCCGTGCATGTTTACGTGAGTGGGACACCAGATACTGCTGAGTGGAAAAATATGGTACTACCATGTTTCTAGGCAGGAGCACGGATATGGGTACCCATCCCTTGTCATACCTGTACCCGTGTGCTGAGCCGTAGCCACGCGGCGCCGGCGCCGACAATGTGACAATGACAACGAGACCGATGACGCGTCCTATCCTTCTCCCTCGTCCTCACCCGCCTCGCGACAACGATGTGACGAAAACATTGACTCGGACAACACGACGACGGCAACGTGATGACGACGACACCGTTGATGCGTTGTCGTTGACAATTACCATCGCGTTCGTTTGCGCGCGTCCTCGTCCTCTTGCCTGCCCTTCCGCCCCCGCTCATCCACCTCGCCTTTCCTCCAAACGCGACGACACAATGACAACACAACGACAACGACAATGCCGATGACAACGCCAACGACTCATCATTGTCGACGCTGCCCTCACCATCGCCATCGCACTCGCCCTGAGAGGGGTGACAGAAGCAACAGTACGACGCACATAACTGTGTGCGTCGTGCCATTGCTTCTCTCACCCTCCCTCCCTGCTCATACCCACAGGTAACCCGCCACGGGTCCCGCCGTGTTTTTGCAAGCCCGATCGCTCTCTCCATGCTCTCCACCCTCCCCTGTGTCATTTCGGGCATAAATGCTCGCCCTCCGCCCCCTCCGTGTTGTTTCGAGTGCAAACAGTCGCTTTCCACCCCTCTCCTGCACCCTGCGCGCCCTCTCTCGACTCCATCGGATTGGCCGGTTCACCCGCTGCTACCATTGTGCGCCCGCCGGTTTCGTCATCGGGACCGCTCGTACACCTGCCCGTTTGCTCCATCTCGCACTGGGCTCTTCTAGGTGCGTGCTTGTTGTCTATTGATTCCGTTTGTAGGTCCTCCTGCTGTCTGACTCGGTCGTGGCGTCCGCGTGACCTCTCGACGTGTGCGTTGCGTCGGCGCTGTCTGGCGGTTCGTCGGGCATCCTGGGTCTACGTCCTTTGTCGCCGTCGACGCCCTTGTCACCTCCAGCTCGCTCGACTGGGCCCCTCGACACACTCCTTGCCGCCTCGCCGCCATCCCGTGCCCTCAGGCTTGTTGGGCGGCTCTGTGGGTGCCTCCACGTCATTTCGAGTGCAAACACTCGTCTCCCGCCCTCGCTGTGTCGTTTCAAGCACAGCCGCTTGCTTTCCACCCCCTCCATGTCATTTCGAGCGTGAACACTCGTCTCCTGCCCTCGCTGTGTCGCTTCGAGCGCAACCACTCGTTCTCCGCCACCGCCGCATCATCTCGAGCCCGACCGCTCATTCTCCGCCCCCACTGTCACTTGGAGCCCCAGTGCTTGTTGTCCACCCCCACCGCGCCTTTTCGAGCTCGACTGCTCGTCTACCACCTCCACCGTGTTTTTATGAGCCCGAATGCTCATTCACCTCCCTGACCGCGTCGTTTCAAGCCCGAGGCACTTGCCCATTGCCCCCAATATGCTCCATCGAGCTGATTCGAGCACCACCGCTCGTGTCTCACCCTGCTGTGCTCCCTCAAGTGCCGTCACTTGTTGCTACCATCATGTTTTTCGAGCACCATTGCTCGACAGCTCGCGTCTTGCCTCCACTTTGTAGTAGTAGTACTTTTTAATACATTTTTATTGTAACACATATGTGAAAAAGGATGAAATAAGGACATAAGAGAACGGGTGGCCTTGTTCTTCTTCTTCTCCTTTGTGGTGCGTAAGACCGAAAGGGGACGGAAATGGTTGGAAAAGAAATCTGTTAATTCTTGATGCAGAAAATCTACCAACAAATTTTTTTTGGGTAAGGAGT
Organism: Xanthoconium purpureum; assembly: GCA_038090075.1. Lineage (NCBI taxonomy): Eukaryota > Fungi > Basidiomycota > Agaricomycetes > Boletales > Boletaceae > Xanthoconium > Xanthoconium purpureum. The sequence goes on along the minus strand of JBBPMA010000735.1, from coordinate 861 downwards.
GCCAGAGGTCTAGAAACGTAAGCCTTGCACGGACTCTACCTCCTACGATTCGGCAAGCGAATAACTAGCCGAACCAGAACAGGTCACACATCACTCCACTTGGTACATACGAGGGTGAAGAAAAGATAATGCTCATCACAATCTGACCATACGTGGATATTAAAAAGGCACTCACTGGAAGCTGAGTTGGCTGAAATAGACAAATTGCAAGTTGTCGGGGGTTAGGCCGAACAAGTCAGCAGACTCAGTGGCGCGCGTCGCCGAAGGAACTTGAGCCCGTCTTGAACGCAGTTTGGCGTGTCCTCGTCGGTCTCGACGTCAGTTGGGACGTTTGTCCTGTCCCTTGTATTTCTGCAGCATAGTGTGGTATTCCAGACGCGTTTGAGGCGTTGAATCACTTTGCGTCAAGCTATTTGCCTCTGTATTTGGACGCGGCAGGGCAGGGTGACGCGGTTCGCCCCATAGTGCGACGGGTGCAAGTTCCGGGTTTAGCCGAGAGCATTTGCCCCTTCGGCATCACATCCAGGTGGAGAATCACTGTGCCACTCAAGATGCAGCGGCTGGTGCAAGTTGCCGACGAAAATGAATCAGGGAATAGAGCGCGTTTCGTTCGGGACGCCTATCCTGTGGACCTTCTCGTATTCTTGCGGCGCATGCGTTAGGTGGAACCAGCCAGCCTTCAAAGCTTCACCAGCCGCCCTTTCACGACCTTAGCCTGAGGCACTCTGACTTGACAGGTTTTCCAAAAATAACTTGCGCACTGCCTCATATGCCGTGGGTCCGTCCTTGAGATGAATTTAAGTACGCCTCTCGCTGCGTTCAGTGCCTTCCGCTCTTAGTAGCAATGACTCTCAGCGACTC
>JBBPMA010000734.1:0-17967 GCA_038090075.1 Xanthoconium purpureum | reverse complement strand
CGGGCAGTACTACAACAATGGAGGACGGGACTTCGTCAGGGAGAAACAGGAAGTCGAGCACAGCGCTACCAGCCCTGTCGGAACCAAGATCACCGTCAAGTACACGGTCACCGAGGGCAACAACCTCGCGGCCAACGTCATCTTTGCCTAGGTCAGTCGATCACCGCCTCTATTGCTCGTTCGTGAAACTGATGATCGCGTTTCGCGTACTAGGTACTCCTCTAGTGTTAGGTGACTCGGATGTGTACAGTATCTCGATTGAAAGAAGGGTCAGTTAGTTCGTAGTAGCCAGGATCGGAACGGCGAGGAATAGCATGCATTTTCCTGCGAACCTTTAGCACTACGAGGGATGTCCCTGATAAATCAGGAGGGATTGAGGATGAATCGCAACACGTACCTAGGCGGTCATCTCACAACGGATGCCATATCTCCAACCCACGATAATTTTGTGGGATCGAACTTATCTTCATGTGGTATATGACATTCCATCTTCTGAACAGGGTTCATACTGCTCCGAGCTTGCCAAGGAAAACCTGCACATTCAACTTGAACAACACCTTATGGACCGCACCGCTGGTCTTCATTCTCCCCGACGTTGAATACACGCGAACCATTCTTCAAATGCCTCACGTGCCCGTCAGAGAGTTCTCATCCGCCATCCAGGAAATACTCTCAACGCTCCGCTCAAAATCACCCTGAACCTTCAAACTCCTCAGCACTTATTAATATCCCTGCGTTGATTGAGTTCCTCCTTCCAGTTGTATTTCTTCAACCTGTTGAGAATCTTCGTTTTCCCTGATGTCCGCGCATACCATCGCACTCCCACCACCCACGCCTAGCGATGAGAACCCGAACCCTGTGTCAATCCCGTGGCCGTGTCTGCCTCGAACATCGCGAGCATAAAGCGCACGTATGCTCAAGATAAAACGAGGGGTGGGTGTGAATACGGGGATATTGCTGGCCACGACCAGGACTGTAAACAGCCACTGCACTCTGCGAGAATAAAAAAGTTGAGTCTGCAGGTTGACCAGGCCAAAGGCTAGAGTGCTGTTATCGTGAGCTGTTACTTTAAATTGAGCAGCTTGAAATTGGTACAACATATATTAGAAAATAGATGATCCCCTCTCTGAATAACAGGTTCATATACCGGTTTAACTGCTATTGTTTCGTTGCTTGGTACATTTGAAATGCCTACCTCACAAATTGGGCAGCGATCAGGATCCGTGTCAAGGCTCCAGAAATAAGTTGTACAATGGCAGCGCTTCGGTATCATGTGAATAAAGCAGCAGCTTCAACACAGGCTGAACTACCCAGCCTCTGAACACTAGCCACTGGACAGCATCAAGCCGGTAGGAAAGCGATTCAAACATTTAGCACCGTGCATTACATCTGAATGGCCTGGGTACATACCGGACAGATTACTGGGAACGATGGTGAAAAGCGTAACAATGATAGCAAAAAGGATTTGCGGAATATATAGCATGAGGAGTATGCCAAGGATTAATTTCGACTGGCCATACATTGCCCATGCAGAAGGGTCATCACCACTAGTTTGGCATTGGAGTTCCTTAACTGCAGAGGTGACCGGTGACGCGACTCGCGATCGGCTGCGGCGAGAAAAAACAAAACCGCAAATTGATTCATGGTGTAGATTGCATAACCTATGAAGCTTGAGATACGTACAATAAGCATTCAGTCTTAAATGAAAGTACTTACATCTATTGAATGCTAACTCTGTCAGTCATCTGGTTTCCAAGCATTGTACATACACCTATTGTTTTGGACAAAATCGTTACGGGCACTATGGTATGCACAGCTGGGAGGGTCACATCACCTTTGAAAGCCCATGGACTGGAAAGGCGCCGGTGTCTTGATATGACATTTGTCAGGGATATACCCCATATAATTGAGTTTTTCTTGTACAGAATAGCGAAGATCTAATAGTCAGTCACTAGCATGACACGAGCGTTTCGGATGTGATAAAGTGAGCTCACAAGGCAATAAAACAACGGAGCTGTTACGTAAACGTCACCAATGCGGACTTCCTACTTTTGCTTGGAAAGTGACCCGTGTAGATATGTCTACTCAAGGGTGCAAGGAGGCATGAGGCCTGGGATGTGGACATGTCTGGATCGAGGTGTTTAATAGAGAGACAAAACACTCGCTTGCGTGAATTTCGAGGTGGGTTCAGTCTTTGTGAACGAGGCTCAGATTGTCAACAAATTGTTTCGAGCCTGATTTCACAGCCTGTTGCATCAACTTGCGTGGCAATGAGAACCACAAGAACTTGAAATGTCAAGTCACTCCTCTGAAAGTCACAGAATCATAGTATTTCATATTTTGTTCTTCAGCTTCAGGCACCAAGTTAACCCTGGCTTGTCACAGGACCAGGCGCCAAACCTTGTAGTACTTCATTCCCCGAGAAAGATTAATGCGACAGCACAGCAGCCATAAGGCGAAGCAAATCTTATGACGATGCATTTGCCTTCATCTCCACTTGGACAGACAGCTCGTTGATGTATTCCAGTGCGGCGACCCCTGCACAATTGGTCCAAACCCTTTTCAAATTGCCGCTACATATTCGAAGAACTTGAGTTCCCCATTTTGGTTCTGGAACTAAATTTCTATGGGCGCAATGCAGCAACGGACGTGCACACGTAAAGACAACGACAACCCCAAATTTCTCTGAGAGAAGGCGACGCCCTGCATCGAAACATCGAACGACGGAGATGAACGTTGAACGCCAGACAACAGCTCCAAACCTGAGCTCGACCAGTGACGACCGCAAACTAAGAGTCATGAGGACGATCGAGAAACCCCGCTCTAACTGCCGTACTGGTATATAAGCCCATCTGACTGCCCTCGAACATCATCCCCTGGATAGGATCTCACAGACGATCAGCCAAAACCAGGCGGTCCGTTGTTCACTCTCTACCCTACAGTTGTATTGAATCCCACCGTGTTCAGACACCACCATGTCTTACAGCATTACCCTCCGTTGCTTCCAGACCAATCCCGATCGCGGGTTCTTCCACGTCGTCGAGCAGACCGTCTGGCACTATGCCAATGGTGGCACTTGGACCAAGGCCAACGACGTTTGTATCCTTACCATGGACGGCAGCGGCACATCCGGCGTCATCCGTTTCATGTCGGACAAGAAAGAGCTCATCACCATCGCTGTCGGTGTGCACAACTACAAGCGCTGGTGTGACGTTGTCACTGGGCTCAAGTCCGAAGAGACAGCACTCGTGATCAATGGGCAGTACTACAACGACGGAGGACGGGACCGCCAGAGGGAGAAGCAGCTTGCGGAGTACAGCGTCACCAGCGCTGCGGGAACCAAAGTTGGGGTCAAGTTCACGGTCGCTGACGGCCACAACCTTGAGGCCAACGTCATCTTCAGGTGAGTGAGCTGGTGACTATTCTTACCACCCTTGCTCGTCAGGCTGATAACCATGTTTCGCACACTAGGCGTTCTCTGCTAGTTGAAGGACCGACCTGGCTGTACTGGTATCATATCGATAGAAGGAGTCAGTGAATGAATGTATCTAGGAGAGAGGTAATGAGAAACATTATGAATTTACTCATTCTGCGGCGACCCTGGCCTTACACTCTTGAGTGACATCAACGTCGAAGATTTGCCTCATAATTTGTCTTCAAGTGGTGTGACTCCACTATGTGAACCACAAACAATCCGACTTTCCTGGTCGGAATGCGTAAATTCGTAACATCGACGCGTCCGTTCTCTCAAGTCGATTACAATACGAACCCATCAAAGGTAATGTCTTTCTTCAATGACATTCTCTGATAGTCAATGTAGGCTATATCATCAGTTGCACCTAATGACTTCCCAAACGTGGGAGACAGGCAGCGAGGGAACTGGCATGATCAAAAGATGCATTGTGTATGAAGTCCTGCAGTGCTCGGAAACCCTTCTCCTTTTGGCTTTTATCATTCCATAGAATGCAAGATTACCGCCAGGTTCTTCATAGGAACTACATAACATGGCAGCCATGAATTGTGGTCGTTATGGTCCCCCGAGGTGAAAACGCATAGTATTTCTCGCAAATCTCTCCTAGACACAATTATCTTTACTGACTCGCCCCTTGATCCTGCACAATACTGTATACACCGCATTCCTCAAAACACATGTAGTAGAGAGGACTTAACATACAAAATGTGCTCATCAATCTGACGAACAGGGGCCGCAGGAATGATCACCAACTCACTCATCCGAAAATGATGTTGGCCGCAAGGTTGTTGCCCTCAGCGACAGTGTACTTGACTTCGACCTTGGTGCCTGCAGCGCTGGTAACGCTGTACTGTGCAAGCTGCTTCTCTCTCTGGTAGTCCCGGCCCTTGTTTCCGTAGTACTGCCCGTTTATCACGAGCGCTGTCTTGTCGGACTTGAGACCAGTGACGACGTCGCACCAGCGCTTGTAGTTGTGCACACCGACGGCGACCGTGATAAGCTCTCCCTTGTCCGACTTGAAACGGATGACGCCGGACGTGCCGCTGCCACCCACGGTGAGGGTACGGACGCCGTCGGTCTCGGACCAGGTGCCACCGTTGGCGTAGTGCCAGACGGTCTGTTCAACGACGTGGAAGAACCCGCGGGCGGGGTTAGTCTAGAAGACACGGAGGGCAATGCTGTAAGACATGGTGTTGCCTGAACACAGCGGGATTCAGTACAATCGCGATGTAGGGAGTGAAGATGAGACCGACTTGTTTTAGCTGATGGTTTGTGAGTCCTATTCGAGCTAGGTGATACTCGAGGACTACTCGGGGGGCCTTATATGCCTCTGCGGGAGTCGAAGTGGGATCTCTCAACAACGGTACTACCCTGAGTTTGCGGTCATCGGCGGTCGAGCTCAGATTTTGATCTGTTGTCTGGCATCACGAACCCAATATTTCGCTAAGATAATTGAGCGAATGGCGGGGCAACACCGTTGGTCGTGCAACCTGACCGACTCGGACAAGCTCCGCTGGCATGGTTCTGCTTGTATCGGACTTGACACTTTGGGTCATACATTGACGAAGATGAATCGGGCGTTCATTTCCGTTGATACAGAGCGCGCGCAGTCGGTTTCGTTATTATGGTAGCTCGGCTCCGGAATCAACAGGGAAAGAACCGCACCGAAACAGAGGTAATGGCCACGCTAGAACACATCGACGTTTCGGTCAGGTACATGGTCGTCTTTTTATTTGTATAGCACTCACTCAGAAAAAATAAGTGGTATCACCACGAACAGCTCACAACTCACAGGGTGAGCATTCTGTTTCTTTAAGTCACTTATAGCTCTTCCCGATCTGTCTGACAGGAGGCGGAGGTGCTGCTGGCACCCATGATGAGGGTGAGAACACCGTCCGATTCAGACCAGGTACTGTCATCGTAGTACCAGACGGTCCTCTCGTCGATGTGGAGGAGCCCGCGAGCGGAATGCCGATGACGCACACAGCCGAGAAAGTCCTGTTCCCGTCCTTGAAGTTATGTCAACAAAACCCAGGGAGGTGAAGTGTAATGGAGCTCGATGAACGATGGGCATGTGCATGGACCATGAGCCTGCGGAATGCAAGAAAATAAAATGGAAGGTGGGGGAAACAGCGCGCTCATATGACGCTCGCCTTGAGTGAGGCGTGGCCGGATCTTTCGTAGCATGGCAGCGCAGCCACCTTGAGTATCAAAGCAGAGGGAAGCTTCAAGCCCAACATGGACAGCAAATGGACAGAAGTTCGTTTAATGTTCGCATTGAGTTGTGTAGTCCAATTATCCGGTGAGTAACAACAACGGCTTCGTGGCTGCTTGATGCTGGATGAAACCAGTCAAGTACGAGCGCATCCAAAGCGCATCGGCGGGGTTTTCAACGAAGGGAGTTTCTTGAAACGCGACTCCAGAAAGTCACGTGACACGGGCCTGGGATCTTCTCAAGGACCGGTGTACATGCTCTTCAACTTGAATCTTGACGTAGACGAGTTAACCAGAAAGCAAAGCGAATCTGAAACCAGGTGGACTCTTTGAATTCCTAGTCAAAGTTCAGATAAATGATCATTCGTTGGTCCCAAGCTTTGGGCTTCCATTCTGCTCCTCTTTACTGTGATACAGGCTCACTCTCTCATGGGTCTTATGTACTGACACGAATTTGTAGACCGGAAATAACGATTACCTCCACTTACGTTGAGTATATTTTCATGACTTCAGACTAACTTCTTATAGATGCTAGTTCACCGACTGCTGGTCGTTTCAACTTGAAACAAACCGTCAGTGGCATTATTCTGGTATTAACAAATAACATAATTGTCACTTGCCGCTATGCCTCTCGTAAGTGGTCGTGAATTGATGACAATGATCCGTATTATTGGCAAAATCGTTTGATCACAGGTGATCTCCGCACAAACAATATACTGGCGTAATCGGAGAAGGACTGTACGCCGAGACTTCGACCACATTCTATAGATATAGAGAAAGAAATGGAATGTTTACCATGTGAACCGTGAGCTCTTCAAGATGGGCTCTTTTTTTTCTGAGTGAAAAAAAGTGATCACGCAGTATGTTCTAGTGCATTTGCAGACTGGAGCAAATATCACTCCCGGACCGCGCTATCGAACTATCTCTTCCAAGTAACGTGCGAGCGGTAGCAGAGCGGAGCAGGTATTACCGCGGTTCACATTGCTCCGGTTCCGGCTGGGCATATCTGACCGGAACTTTGATCTCTTCTAGCGGCGCCATCGCCTCTCGAGAATCCTGAAGATACTTGTGTTCGAGCACGGGTCTTTCCCCATCGATACCGGAACCGAACTACAATAATAACGAAGCCGGCCGCGCGCGCTATGTTCGTAACGGAGATGAACATGCGACCCCAACTCCAATATTCTTCTGAGAAAAGGCGAATGGCGGGTCAACACCGCCGGTCGTGCAACTTGTCCGACCAACTCCACTGGCATGGTTCTATTTGTCTCGCCTTGTATCCCGCACCCCGGGCCATAGAATGACGGAGATGAACGTCAGACAACCGATCTGAATCTCAGTTCGACCACAGATGACCGCAAACCAAGGGTAGCAGAGCCAAGGTCAGGAGATCCCGCTCCGACTGCCGTAGCGGTATATAAGCCCCCCGAGCTGTCCTCGAGCATCACCCAACTCGAATAGGATCTCACAGACCATCAGCTAAAACAAGTCGGTCTCCTCCTCGCTCTCTACACCGCGATTGTACTGAATCCCACCGTGTTCAGGTAACACCATGTCTTACAGCATTGCCCTCCGTGTCTTCCAGGCCAACCCCGCCCGCGGGTTCTTCCACGTCGTTGAGAAGACCGTCTGGCACTACGCCAACGGTGGCACCTGGTCCGAGGCCGACGGTGTCCTCACCCTCACTATGGGCGGCAGCGGCACCTCTGGAGTCCTCCGTTTCAAGTCGGACAAGGGCGAGCTCATCACGGTGGCCGTCGGTGTGCACAACTACAAGCGTTGGTGCGACGTCGTCACCGGTCTCAAGTCAAACGAGACGGCCCTCGTGATCAACGGGCAGTACTACAGCAATGGAGGACGGGACTACCAGAGGGAGAAGCAGCTTGCAGAATATAGCGTCACCAGCGCTGCTGGCACCAAATTCGAAGTCAAGTACACTGTTACTGAGGGCAACAACCTCGCGGCCAACATCATCATCGGATGAGTGAGTTGATGATCTTCCTACCCTTGTTCATCATGCTGATGGGCTACTAGGCGTTTTCCACTAGTTGAGGAATTCGAATGTATTCGGCGTTGTAAAGGACGGAATGAGTCGGTGAAGATGATTGTATCTAGGAGAGAGATGATGAAAACTACTATGCATTTTGAGTGAAGTTCTGTTGGACCTCCCACTGCCTAAACGATTCGTTCCTGGACTCATCTAGGTCATTGACAAACTCGTCAAGCCTATTAGGCTTTTTGCTTTCATAAACCCCGTGAACATGCATAATTAATCACCCAAGCTTCCTGAAGCATCCAGCTGCATCAATCACGGAGCCGCTGTCCAAAATCTTCAGATCCGAAGAGGTCATCTCTTCGACGGCATTCTCCGATGCTTGATATGATGGAAGTTCTAATCTCCTACCTAGGCTACCTTACACAAGAAGACTACTTCCGGCTTCTTTGGAGGTGCCCGGGACACATGGTGGCCACGTTCATAAACAGGTTGCGACATACTTATACCCAGACCGAGTTCGTTCGTCGCTACACAGGATATATGATCGAGGGATATGACCCGTTCCACCCGAGGATCAGTTACATAGGATGAACTTGGATCATCTTGACATCAGGTGGTTGACACCAGATCCGGATTACCGTGACTATAAACGCATACTCGAATGCAGTTCAGGATCATGATGATCACATATACATATAGTTACAACAGTTTCCATTCTACGTATTTGATCGCGTTGCCATCTAAACATTCGACTATGTAAGGAGGAAAAATTAGACTGAGAACGTGCAATCAGGCACGTCAATCCTTTTCCATCCAACGTCAGGTTCGCCTGCACCCAGTGCGTGACATTGATCAGAGAATCAGGTGTAAGAAAAGAAAGGTGGTGTTACATATGTTAGGACATCAGGAATTCATTCCAACACGCCAGCGCATGGAAGGGATGACCAAATGCTTAAGAATAGGCACATGATGAATCGCTGCCGATTACGACGGTGAAACGCATCGTTGCGTTTCACCATCCGAATACCCTGATACAGTGGATAAGTCACCATCGCATGGGGATGAGTTGATCAGACTTACTCCTCGTGCAATTCGACACCACCCACGGCTCTCTTGAGGTTCGGATCAAGGCGTCTGACAGTTTCGTTGACGGTTTCGGCGAGAGAGACGGGACCACAAACACCAACAAACACACCGCTGCAACCACCACCGCTGAGCGTGGCATGGACGAGGTTGTCAAGGCGTTTGGCGAAATTGGGACGTCCAGGGACCAGGGTGATGCGAGGGGGGAGGTACATTCCATCAAACGACTTGGTGGGCGCACGCGTATAGAACACCGGAATGCGAAGGCATGCGGCAGTGCTCTCGGAAATGAGCGCTGTGAACAAAGGGATCATGGGGGTCAAAGAAGCTAAAAATAAATTCAATGAGCGTTATGCAACCCAGAGGAAGATGAACAAACCAGGGTCAGCGATGCACCAGACAACGTCGATATCTGTGACACTGCTTGAAATCCCAGCCCGAACGAGCTCTTGGACTGCGGGTAACGCGAATGTCACGCCGCTTCCGCCAACGATAAACATGGCGGCGGAGTAGCTTGGTATGACAGTGTTACCGACACCGCCTGTAGACGGTTCAGTTTGAATATGAGACATGGGGGGCTCGCAAGTACATACCATAAGGTCCTTCGACCATCACCTTGATACTTCTGCCAACCTCTTGCCCCTGCTCGCCATAAACTGACGTACTGGCTATCTCGTACATCGTAGTTGTCCACCTCCCAGTTTTCTTGCACAGCAAAACCAGGCCTTCCTCTGTCTTGCTGACGCTGGCAATCGTGAACGGATGTACTTCAGTCGTACCCCAAAGACCCATGACGGTCGACAGGACGCGCAGACGAACGTGCTGCCCGGCACGCCATCCTGCATTGATAGTGGGCATCTCGACCCGAGTAAGCCCTAATTCTGGAATTGGCCGGAGGGTAGCGGTTGTGATACGTGTCTTGATCGTGCGAACGAGGTGGTCAAGACCGTAGAAAACGCACGTCACAATCACATATGGGGTGGATGGAGCAGAATGGTAGCAAACCTGCAATGACCACGATCAGCAATGCGCTGCATGAGACACAGGCATAAACGCGCGTAGCAATGACGAATACTCACTGAGAACAAAAGTACAACCAATGCTACAATGTGCGTGGTGAAGAAAAAGTTGTAGAATCTAGATCGCACAAACCGCACGGAAAACAAGCCCAGCATGTCAAAGCATACCAAGCCAACGAAGCCCCACATAACGTATGGTTTCGAGACGTGCATTGCGATCGTACCAGTGATACTCCATTTATAGACTGCGAGGGCAAGACAGTCTATCACTGACACAAGGCCGCACAAGGTTAGAGACGCACTGTATCCAATAGCATGCATGTTGGCTGCAAATACTGCAAAGAACCCAGCGAGGCGATGGAGGTAATTCAACTGAATTGATAAGTCAGAGTTTGGTTCCATGTTACATCGTTTGAAAGTCAAACCTTTTCATAACCGACGCCAACAAGCATACCAATCACGTTGTTTTTCGTGGCAAGGATATATATGAAAGGTAACTGAGAGGTAGCGACCCAGCCGCTACGTTCAAAATCGACAAACGGACTTGACCGATAAATCCCCGAGTATAAGACAACAAGACTGTATCCTGCCATTAAGAGCACCTGTCCGAGCGAATAGTTTTCATGCACACGTCTGCGCAGCAAGCTCGACGCAGGATGCATCAAGGAAGAAAGCATTGGCATATGCCACGTCTGTTGCGTTGAGACGGGTGCCACAACGGTCATGGGGCGGGGAGGGAGTGCCTTTTCATCGTGTGTCCACTGCGAAGGGAAATATGGATTTCTTTGCGAACACATAGCTTCAGTGGTACCATCGTCTAGGTCAAGCGCGGCCTTCTCGGGGTCAGAATGTAGGTAAATGGATCGGGTGTTCAAATTGATACGTGGTTTGCGCGTCAGCGTGCCAGAATGAAGGATGTGGCCCTGAAGCCATCCGGAACGATGGGCAAAGCGTGCGATTGCTCTTGGGGCGTTGAATAAGGCGAAGACGAGAATGATGATCAAGAGGAAAATGTCTACACGGTATACAAGAGAACCGGGATCGACGAGTTCTTCAAATGACATTGCAGCGTTGATGGTGTGCTTGTGAAGGACTGTGCGAGAAAAAGAGAGTGCGAGTCCAAGCCAGCGGATGGGTTGGGAGCAGGGGCCGGTGAATGGAAAGACTGGCAGGTAGGGCTATTGGTAGCCTCCAAGTTTCCTCTTCACCTATAGGTTAGCGAAAAGCAGGGAGTGGACAAGTTGTTTATAACGGAAGGAAACGGCTGCGCTTTCAAGAAGTCCACTGTGCAGTATGGAGTCCAAACAAATGAGGTTGCCATGGACATATCCACACAACCAGCGCACTGGCATGCATCATGCGCGCCGCAATTGGTGGAGAACAAAGCGGAACGTATATATCGGGTACAAGCGGGCTGCAACATGCGACAATGGTGGAGCGCGGGAACAATGGGTTAACGGAGCTTCCGAACAACGAGACAATTCACCACATGGGACTGGCAAGTGCCGCAGTGGTACATACCACATCCGATGTGCACTGTCGCGAACACCGCCGTATCGAGGACGTCTGGAAAATGGAAAGTCCGGCAGCCAGTATCCGGCGATCAGACCAGCGGGTCCTATAAGTCGATGCTCAACCTCCCGAGCGCCAGCAAGACCCAGCGCTCCTCATCCCCTCAATTGCTCGCGCCTGGTACGGTACCTGTGAGCCCCAACGATCGCCCGGGCTCGCCCTCGCCGTCAACCGTTCGCCTGTCACCATGTCCGTACGAGCCCCAGCATTCAAATATTCACCCTTTGCCTCAACCACTCGCCCGCCACCCCCAGCACTCCCACGCTTGCGTCCTGCCTCAACCACCTGCCCAGCCTCACCCGATGATCAAGATCTCAACCGTTCGCCCTCCGCCTCAACCGCCCGCCCGCCGTGACCACCGTGTACTTGTGAGTCCCAGGGTTCACACATCACCTCAACTGCTCTCCTGTCCATATCTCGGCGCTCGTTCACTGTCTCGAATGCTCGCTTGACAATTTGCCCACCACATTAACCGTGTGGGTGTGAAGCCCTGCCTTACTCGCCGGGTGTCTCACGCATGCGTTGCTCCATCGTCTTGCACCATCACCCCACCACCACCACCATTTCAACCAGGCACTCCGAGTCTCCAACCCTTTCCCGGACCACATCATGTTGATTTGTAGATAGCAAATTTGTATTATGTGACATAGTGACGAACATGCTCCCATCTATTTCTATGTGGATGGTGATCATGATTTAGAGACTCTGGCTGAAACTGACGGGACGGCAGAATGGGTCACCGGTCTGGTTGCCGGTTGCCAGTCTCTCGAAACTCGAGAGTTTCTGAGAGCGGCGGGGGGAGGAAACAGGGGGTCGAGAGAGATAAGGGATAATCAGCGATTATGGTAACTTTTGAGCTCCGCCTGAAACTAATGACTGACGGAAAGAGCCGCCAGGCCCACTGGCTGCCAGACTTTCGAATCTATGCGTTGCGTGCTACGTATGTGGCCAGGGAGTGAAATGGTAGTGTACTGGTGTAACGAGATGGAGTTGCTTGCTATTTCACAATGGTACATGCAAGTGGCTACGAATGGATATGGGTGGGCGAAAGCCGAAGGCTTTCCGGTCTGAAGCTGTGCCCGGGTCTGCGAGCTGTGACCCTGAGGTGTAGGAGTGAGCGACGCATCACGAGAGTGAGACCCGGGTGCTAGGAGCTCGACTTACGGCTTATCGCACTGGTGGGAGAATGTATCTTCGCAGGTTGTCGAAAAGAGCGGAGTCGTGTTGAAGGAATGGAGCTAGGACGAGCGCGTGGTGGCGGAGGTATACGGTGAAGGCGTCACTTGACCAACGTCCGATTGTTTTAACGACATCGAAGGGGACTCCTTTGAGTAGGTAAAAGAGAGTACCGCCTATCCTGAGACTGTGTCCTTTGAGGTCAGGCATGTCTGGGTTGCGTTTCTTTATGTCTTCGATGAACGATATGATTTCTTTTTTCGATAGGGGGCGCAGACCTTTCGTGGGGTGTTTCCACGCGAACAGGTGGTCTGTGGGTTCGGCTGGATTGATTCTGAAGTGGTTCTCGAGCGCTGTCTTGGGATCCGTTATCGACGCGTCGTCGTGAGGAGCACAGTGGGCTTCTTCTCCGTTTGGGGAAGCCTTGGTGCATGGAAAGCGGAATTTCATTACCGGGAGTCCTTGGTGGTTGGTTGAGATGGAAAAATCGGCTCTGGAGGCATATTTGGTAGGGTTGTATTTGTTGATGGCGGGCACCGTTAGTTCGCCTGGAGTGGTGTAAGTTAATTTGTACCATATTCGATTGTGGACGTTTTGTGGTTTACCTAGTCTCGCGATGCAATAGAAAGCGCAGGTCAGGCACGCAAATACTGCTGCGTCTCGTGGCCTCGTAATGTCCATGGAGAAACAGAATTTTTCCAGAATCTCGACTGAGAAAGGAGCACGTTTGGGTCGCATGGCAGTTGGAGGAGCTAATTTGCTTCCTCCGCGCAGGACTGCTTTGTATTCTTTTTCGTCGATGTTCCATTCAAGGCCATGTAGGACGTGCCACGCGCGTATCGCGGCTGCGTAGTTGGCAATGGTTGACCCTGATTGACTTCCTGCGCAGCTGGCTAGGAATGCGCTGAGGAGGTTTTGGGAGATAGGGGCGCGGTGCTTGTCTGGGATGTTATGTACGTTGCAGTACACATGGTATACGAGTAGGCCTGTACCATACAGTTCTTTGGTAGATTCCGCCCATGAGGCGCCTATGACCGTGAGGATTCGATCGATGTCCTCGTCAGTTACGGTGCTCTGCGTATTTGTCTGACTCCTGGATGCCCGAGGGGATGCGAGGGACGGTAACCATAGAGATAGGCGCTGTCGCGCTAGACAGTGCGGGCGAAGTGGGGAAGGGGCTGGGGTGAGGTCGGGTTTGTACGGCTTGGGCTTAATTACATGTTGTGCGGGTTTATGTACGAGGAACTGGTGGGCGAATCGATTTGTTTTCGGTTCAGAGATCCTGGATGGCGAGGCAGATGAGCTCTTCGTCTTTTCGCTGCTGTTCGGCTGCAGCGAAGAGCTCGTCGTCATGGTCTCGAGTGCTGATAGCGCATTTATGGGTTGGAATTGGGAGACCGTTGCGTTGTTTTTGGTGTAGTTCTCGGGGATGGAGGGGCTCTGTGAAATCGACGACCAGGTGGCTAAGCTGCTGAGGGATGGGTATGGGTGATATGAGGAGTTTTGGGTCACCGTATATGCCTCGCGAAGGGTTGTCTGCGGGATTGTTGCCGCTTGCGACGTAGCGGTTAATGATGCTACGGATGGGAAAGGATGGAGCTGCGATGCGGGCGTGGATGCGTTTGAAGACTTCGTTGACTTCTCGGTTGCGGTGTCTTCCGGATTTCCAGCTGTCGATGACGCTGGTGTTATCTCCGTACACGATGATGTGGTGTGGAAAGTTGAGAGTCCGTGCAATGGCCACGATGAGAAACTCGAGTCCGATGGCTTCTGCCCAGGCAATGTCTCGCTTGCCTCCGTTTGTTTGCCATTCGGGGAGGAGGCGCCATGCTCGCCATTTGTCACCGATGACGACGCCAACACCGATGCTAGAGCTAGCATCTGAGTATGCTGCGATGTCGATATGTACTGGTGGGGGGGTTATTGGGCGTGATGCTTTGCCTGTGATTATCGTCGTCAACCACCAGTTGAGGTCCTCTGAGATGGATTTTTCGGGACGGTGGGGCATGAAGGGCTTTTTCTTGCAGACGGATAGCATCCGTTCGAGCCCTGTTAGGTAAGCCCTACCTTCTGGGATAAGGGATGCTGTGTGCAGGAGTTTACCATACAGTTTTTTGACGTCTTCGAGGCGGTGTGCGTGCCTCGTTTTCCATTCGCGTATGGATGCGGTGTATTTGGCCGCTTTCTCGGGACTGAGGGAGACTGTTTTCTTGCGGAGGTCCCATACGAATCCAATATAGACGGTAGAGTGGTTGAAAGGTTGGTCTTTGGAAGTCTCCCAAGGAATACCTAGCTCGCGAGATATCTGGTCAATGTCATCAATCGCGTATGTAAAGAGGCGGTCATGTTGAGATTGAGGGGACGTGTCGGATAAGTCCTGAATTGGGCGGGTACAGGGTTCGTTGAATTCTTCAGAGGTGCCGTCGTCTAGAGTACGTCCGCGGTACCAAATTCGGCTGCCTTCTTTGCATTTTCTGAGGGTTCCAATTTCTCGGGCCCAAGTTGTGCGTTTCGCATTGTATTGGTCAATTTGATCTCTCAGGATTCGGGCGAAAAAATGGTCGTCGACCCATTTGTCTAGGGGCCCGATACCTTGGAAGCGGAGGATGTGCGCTGCTGCGTCTGCTAAATGGCTGTAGCTGCCAGCTGAGGGCGTTGCACCAAAGGCCGTGCAAGTATCGATGCACGCTTCTGAGTTCGATGTCCGCACTACTGTGGCAGGCCATTGGGATCGGTGTAGTGGGATGGTCCAATAGGCTTCTGCCACATCTCATGTGGCTAGTTCAGAACCTGGGGGGAGGCGAGAAACGAGTAAGTAAACTATGGAGAACTTTCCCCAGGACGCAGGAAAGTCTGTGGCGTCTATGTGTGAATTTATAGAGGGAGAGGGATTGGATGGGGAAGGAATGAGTGGGAAGGAAAAGTTCTGTACTAGTCGGAATTTGCCTGGTTTGCCTGGTTTTGGAATAATGGAAAGGGGGGAGGATTGGTAGGGTCCAATAACTGCTTCTATTATCAACAGGGAATAGGGTCCGATGTATCTACCTTTAGCTATTTCTTTGCATATTATGTCGTGGAGTTGGTTATGAAACATGTTGACGGAAGCGGAATTATGGGGGGCCTGTATTCGAGTTATGCTAGGAAAATTTACTATGAAGCCATGTCGTAGTCCATTTGGTATGTTACCATAATCTTGGAGAAGGTTAGCTTCTCGCAGGAGTCATTCCCATGCATCTGGTTTATAGGGAGTTAGCGCCTCCAAATCTCTGCGCCCTAGGGCAGCGCAGAGCTCCGTGCGAAGCTGTTCCACATCCCAAGCACATGTGGGCAAAGCATCGCTTGTTAGTACATCCTTCTCTGCGCTGCCATCTCGTGCATAGGTGCTGGTTGGTTGCTTTGGCAACAAGCTGCCTGTTGACTCGTTTGGCGAAGGTTTCGTACTTTCCGTCCCAGGTTTTGTCTTTGTCGCATTCTGCGACGGGAACTGTGTGTGGTTCGATGCCAAGGCATACTGCGCACGGGTGTAAGGGTTCGAGCGTCGGGTTGGCTGGTGAGGCATTGGGCCGAAAGGAGCGGGAGCGTTTGTGCGCGCATTCTTCTGGTGACGTGGGAGATGGGGGACGTTTTGAGAACGAGGATTGTCTGGTGTGGGTGTTTGAGTGGGAAAGGGTAGGGACAGCGCCCGATGACTGGAGCGAAGCAATCATGGCGGAAAGCTTGTCCGTCGCCTGTTGGTGTTATTGTGCCCGTTGGGGGGCGTGGTCATGTGGCGTGTAGCCGGATGAAAGGGAGTTGTGGCGTTGGGGCCGGCGCGTAGGGGCGCATGGGCGTGTAGCCCGATTGTAAGTGGAGATAGCCACGTAGGGGTGGCATTTGTAAGAGGGGTTTGTGAGGGAAGGGAGGGGGAAAGATAAGGGACGAGCGTCTCGATGGTTAGTGATGTAATGTCGCAAAGAGGTAAGTGACTTGCCTCTCTCGCGCTGCTGGCCGCTACGGCTGCAGCGTTGTCAACAATCTCGGAGCGGATGTCGTCCAGCAGAGTTTGCTGTATGTACTTTAAGTTGAAGGAGTTTGCGGTGCCGAGGGTGTTGTGCCACCTCTTTCGGGCTACTGCCTGGTAGTGGATGAGCGTGCGGCATCGTCTTTCGTCCTGGTGGTGACGCCAGCTGTGGGCATTCAGGGCTAGCCAGAATTGTAGGTGGGCTTGTATGCGTGGTTCGTCCCACCCGCATTCTTTCATGGCAGTGAGGATGCGGTGAGTCGCCTCGTCAATTTGTTGCCACGTGAGGTCTTTGTCTTCGATGACATTTTGTTTGGCTTTGGCGGAAACGAGGGGGACGAATGAGTGGAGTCCATGTTCGTCTTTCATCAGTGTGAGGGCTTCGTCGTCAGTGGAGTTCACGGTGGCTTGGGCGTCTGCAAGGCCCTTGTTTGTGAAGAAGTAGAGTTCGCAAAATTCACCTTTACGCAGTTTGCGCAAGGCAAGGGGTGACGGGATGACGGGAGGTGCGTTGGACATGGGAACGTCGGCGAAGGGGAGGAATTTGTTGCGATTCTTTTTACGCTCTTCCTGTTGGGCTTGTTCTTCTTCTTCTTCCTTTCGCCTACGTTGTTCCTCGGCTTCGGCGCGCTGTTGCTCTTCGTGCTCTCTGGCAAGGGCCTCTTCTGCCCGGATCCGGGCGTCCCACTCTTCTCGGTCTAGGGCATTCTGGTTCAACCAGAAGGTGTTGAGTCTGCGAGCTGCCTGCTCATTGGTGAGGTTGAAATCGTCGACAAGGGATTGTCGAGAGGCTGCGTAGCGCTCCGCGAGGAAGTCGGGTTGGACTGCTTCGTGTGGATTTGCCGGAGGCATGGATGTGAAAAGAGGAAAGAAAACGAAAGGAGTGAACGAAAACGAGTGTAACGAAGACTGAAGTGCGCGGAACGCTACGGACAGCTGGGATGCGAAGTGGGCAGAGGCAAGGGCGATGGGCCCACTTCGCTTCTCACGCATAGACTATACCCTACGGGCGCCCCTTTGGCTTACGTAGGCTGGCATCAGTGACACTCACACGGCACAGGCACAACAAACCAGACAGCCTTCCCGGAACTTGGGATTCCCAGATCCCCTCCTATAAAAAAACATCCCTGGCCCCACGACCAAGCCTGACCATGGACAACGATTCGATCCGCCCACCGAACCCACTGCTGATTCCAGATCTATTCAATTGCATTCTCGAATGTCTTCTGACATCATTCCCACAACATCTTAGCAAAGAGGAGCGGCAGACGCTCGCCGTGCTCGCTCGGACGTGCCGCGCGTTCTCGGAGCCTTCCCTCAACTACCTTTGGCGGCGGTTGGGCTCACTGTTGCCCCTCATTCGGTGTTTTTCCGATGTTGTGGATGAAGGCAGGGCCAAGGTAGACACTGACCCGGCGCCTTTCCAACAATATGG
>JBBPMA010000733.1:0-17979 GCA_038090075.1 Xanthoconium purpureum | reverse complement strand
TTCTCCATAAATCCCATCACGCCCTCCCCCTCATCTATAGTAGTGGAACTTGTCAATTTGAAGTGCAATTAACAGACAATGGGTTATATATGACTTATGATTGGTACTAACAACAATGGCTTTAAAATGCTAAAAGTATTGCATGCTATCTGATTTATCAGGTTAAGCACACTATTTTATAGTCAGTGTTATGGTGGGGGATCCAATTGTATACTTTTGATTTACTTTGGTAAATCTTTAATATATATTTGGATAATCTGTCAGGGTCTTGGACAGTCTGGGATGAGCTGGACAGATTTAGCCAGTTAGGAACCATACTGTGGAAAGCTGGGTCTTTGGCCAGTTCTGGCCATGGTTTACTGATGATCTTTGCATTGGTTAAGATAGTCATCATGGACACAAAGAGTGAAGATGACTTTGACTTAGTATTACTCCTTGTCTTCCTTGTTTCAATTCTGCCTTTTCATTGATCATGAGTTGAGAATGGCATGCCTGATAAGACCAGTAGTATACCACCCAATGAGAAAAGTAGTGCACCCACCTGATGAGAAAAGTAGCATGCCCCCCTACAAAAAAGTAGTGCACTGCACTGAAAAAGTAGCATGCTGATTTTTGCTACAATTAGATCCTTATAAAAGTGCATTAGCTCAGAAGCCAATTAAGACAATTAAGATGAGCTCAAAGTTGACTAAGTTGTCTTATTTGTCTAAAATGTTGTGGCACACTTGCCATTATGCCGTGGGTTGTCATAAGCTCCCTTAATTCAAATTAGCTCAGAATTAGATATAATTAGACATTTGCTAATTTACTGATGTATTGGTATTCTGTGGACAAGTATGACCAGCTTTACAAAAGTTCAGCAGAGGAACAGTGGAGCAGGGAGACAGTGATGTGAACCTGGTGACAACAGAATGGAATTATACTGTAAGGATGCTTTTGTGTGGTATGTGAGATTAGTTCCTGCAATGAACTCCATTGGAAATGAAGGAAATACTAGGGGGTTTGTTATAATCACAAGGGTCATGCCAGGGGATCCACAAAACAGAGAGACATAGGAGGCAGTGGGTGAGTTATGTCAGTCATCAAAAAAAAAGCCATGTGCAGGCAATGAGATCAGCATAGATGTGTATGCAGGCTGGGCTATCTTGAAGATCTGCATTGATGGCATCTACCACATACAACACCTATTGCAGCCACATAAACAGCTCCATGAACTCTAACATCAACAAGTTGCTTGTGGCAAGTGACACACTGTACATCTGCTTCATTTTGTCCAGCCCAATGTGCAGCTGATTGCCCTCCCACTTTGTCCCATCTGATCCCTTGAATGTCAACATGCCCCACTCTGCTTTGCACTGCCAAGATGCATGTCTTTTCTGGTACCAAACTCCCATTTAGAGCTGTTTCTGCCAATGTCAAAGTACCAGATGCCACCCTGGGAGCTGTTGCACCATGCATGGCCATCGGTGACATCACTGACCCATGTGTCAATGGGCACCTTGATGCCCACCCATGGTCCATTCTCACTGGGGGCCTTCAATATATCATGCAAATGTGTGGAAGCATATTCATTTGGAGGAGATAATGCAGGGGATGCCAATATATTATATTAGGTGTCACTCCTGGGGGGGCTGAGGACATGAGGGTCGACTTGGTGAGTGTGGCTTTGGCTGTTGATTTTGTCTCTGGCATGTGTGAGGAGGCAGTGATTGTTTTGGAGCTTTCACATTCCACAAGCATGTCCTCAGAAATCTGATCATCATCAAGGGGAGGGGGAGTGATGATGGGATCTGTGGCTTGCTCTGGACCCTCTGGTGCTGTGTAGACAGTATGCAAATTTGTCTCCATGTCATCATTGTCCTCTGGGGACTCGGTTGGCAGAATGAACAGGGTATTTTCCTTGTCAGTATCAACCATTGTTCTTTGATCCTTCCCAATCTCCACATGACTGATGTGTGGGAAAGGGCAAAGGTGAGGATTTCTGGCTCCCATTCTTTCAATGACATTCCTACCCAGTGATTTTTTTTGTGTGACAGGTGTTACACATTTTGCAGACAGCAATCACTTTAGTGCCACTGTGGGGCTGATCTTGGTGGCATCCCTGTCTGGATGTCATGTGAGTGTTCATGTGGAAATGCCAGACAAGACACATTGCCAAGATGTGAAGGTGCTTCCTGGTCCTGACCCCATTGCACTGGATGTGGGATCCTTTTTGGCTATCATCCCAATGGTTCATGTGCTGACATTAGAAAGTGTGGATCCACCATATCAGCAAACTAACCTTCCTCTGGCCAGTGCTGGCCAGTTGTTTGACCTGTCCAGCTTCCTCCAACAAGGTACCTAGCTGGCTGGCCTAGTATGAAGTGTTCCAGGCTGGCCTAGTATCTATCCAGTTTGGGACTTTGTGTTAAAGGCTGATCGCATTTGCTCACAACTACTACTACATAGCTTATTATGGACTTCAACAGTCTCACCTAGCCCATCACAGTAGAAACAAAAGGGTGATCAAATTTCAGAATCAGATATAGCATGGTAGGTGAGATACAGTATGATTACAAATGGAGCAACTGTTGGATCTAATCAAGATCAACATCAAAGCTGGTTGTCATGATTGTGGCACTGCCATTCCTGATGAAAGGATTCATTAGCTGATATGATTCATATCAATGAGCATTTACCTGCCCATCTTGGCCCATCAAACATGAATTGCTTTGGTCTTTGCTTGGTGGATGGGTGTCATGTCACACTTTATCATAAGGCCCAGGATATCCATGTAAACATCAGTGTAAACATTGCACTTGAATACAACTTCCTTTTCCTCACCAGCAACCTCATTGAGCATGAGTTTGATCTGTTTGCATTGTCAGCACATGAGTAACTGTGTGAATTAAAAATCAAGTATGGTGGTAGCAGCAAGTGCAATGGCAGGACAGAAAACTTCATTTCCAAAGACTTCTGGAAAGAGATTCCTGACTGAGTTGGAACTGGTGTAGAAAAAGTTGACAACAAGACTGGCAAGCACAGGATGGGTGAGATTATTGGTATGGCCCTAGCAAGAATGTTAGCTTGTAGATTCTATGCACATTCTACTTACATCTTCATCTTGGCCTTGTTTCAAGAAAGCTCCACACTCCAGAAGTGTTTTTGCAAGGTCAGTGTGAACAGAGCAACTGTTATGATACTTTTCCTATTTCATTCCTTCTTCCTCCTCTGCCTAACATGTTGACTACATTCTCATCTCCTTCCTTATCATGAGGGGACATATGACTACTTACTTACATTTGACTCTTACTTCTCCCCCATCTTTCTTTCTCTTTGATCTTCTAGTTCTCTAATAGGACTGTCTACTCCTCTGACTACTTCTCTCGCAGTAGTCACATGTCCCCCTCTATTCCATCCAGTTCTATGGCATTCCACTTATGTAATCCATAGTACTTATATACTGCTCAGCCTGTACTTCTTCTCTATTCTTGTTTTGCGCAATCACAATGTCAGTCTTGTGATCCTCAACTTGTTTAGTTGAGACCTTGTTCTTAGCTCCCTTGTTCTTCCAAACCTAAGGCTTCCCTGGGGACGCAGTGTCTCTTCGTGAGTACCTCCCTCAGAAGTAAGTGAACCCTTGACCTTGACACAAGTTTGTCGACTCACATAACAAAAGAACAAGAATATCCTTCTGTCCCTCCTATTCAGGAGTAGGACTACTCCAGCCCACCCAAGATTTTCCCTCAATGCCCCAGAGGAGTTTTTTGAGCCATTGAGGATCCAGAAGAAACTGGAACACCCCAGGACACCCAGAATCCCCTAGACCTAGCAACCACCTCCCAGAGACAATCCCCTGTCAAACCCAGTCATTTCTCTGAACTACCCACACCTCTGTCCCTTGGAAAATGAGTAACTGCAGGAAAACCCTTCCTCAACCCAGCACTCCAACCATCGCCTAGGAAATGCTCTCCCCTAGTGTTCTCAATACCCTTGACCAGTTCATCCAGCACTTTAACGAACCTCCCCTTGTTCTCAATTGTCCTGGCTACACCCTCTGCCCCTGCTCCATCAGCCCCACCTGCTCCCTCTGGTTCCACCATCCCTCCTGCCCAAGTGAATCCACTGATCCTACCTTCCCTTCCTCCACCACCCCCAGCCCCAGTCAACCCTCCAGCTCTCCCTGTCAATCCAATGTCTACCACCTCCAGAACTACTGAATTAAAAGCAGCACTCCCCACCAACTTCTCAGGGGACCCAGCAGATGCCATCTGATGGATAAAAGCAATGAAAGCCTACTTCGCCATCAACTCCTCCATCTACACTGATAACAATGAAAAAATCATGACCACCCTCAACAAAATGAGCAAAGGACAGGGATCTCAATTCATGAAGATGTGGTATGACAAGATGACTGATACTGCCATTCCTGCCACAGAAAAGACCTTCAACAAGTTTGCTGAGAATTTTGCATCCACCCTCTACCCTTATGACCTGGCTGAGACATCCAGGAACAAGCTATACAAGCTTAGACAATGGAAGGAGGAAAGAAAGACTGAGGATGGCAGGAAGTTCATTGACAATGGCTTCCAGACTTACATCACAAAGTTCCAGACCCTTGCTGCCAAAGCCCAAATGGGTGATACTAAAAAGACTATAGCATGCTTTGCTACAGGACTAGACCCCTAGATCTCCACCATGATCCTTTCCATGTCAACACCCCCCACCAAAATCCTGGACTGGATTAACAAGGCTTGAGAATTCCACACCCAGAAAATGCATATCCTTGCCCTTTGTGGAGGATATGATCCTGGTCATTTATCCTTATCCTCCTCACACTCTGCCCAAGACCCTGATGCTATGGATGTGGATTTCGTACATCTCAAGAAGCTCACCCCCCCAGAACGTGCTTGATGCATTCAAGAAGGCCTTTGCTTCAAATGTTGCAAAAAGGAACACAATGCAGACCACTGCAACACCTATAAGGGATCCTTCCAGAACCAATCTCAACCACCCAACCATCACCTCCAACAAGTTCACTCCACAGATACTTCCACCCCCACCATTGCTGCCATCACCCCCATCACCCCCATGGATACTTATGTCCAAACCTTGAAAACCCTGGGAAGAAGCGAAGAAGGGATTCTTTGAACCCTGAAACTTTGTTATGAGGAACCAAGAGAAGACATGGCCATTGCCACTACCTTTGATACCATCCCCTCTGAGAAGGATTTTTGAATTGGGAAGTTGCACCAATGTCTTCTTTCCATGACCTAGCCCATGTACTAGTAGCTTTGCCCAATGAACAAACCATTCATCTTCCCATCAAACTAGCTACTGAAACACAAATTGTTGAGACCACAGCAATCATTGACTGTGGAGCAACCAGAAATTTCATTGACATCGGCCTTTTAACTAGGGCAAATTTCCCCCTGAAACCTCTTCCCAAACCTATCCTTGCCTACAATGTAGATGGGACGACCAATGCTAAGGGAATAATCCACTGGAAAGCGCACACCGACATTCTGTTCCCCCATTCCAAAGAGACCATAGATCTGATGGTCCTAAGCCTGGGATGGCAACAAATCATACTAGGAATGCCCTGGCTGTGCAAATGGAATCCCAAAATCAATTGGATTGCCAACACAATCTCCATCCCCAGATCTTTACATTCCTCTTTGATGGACTACACCCCCCAATGATACCTTCTCCAGTGGCTTGGTCTTGATGTGGACCCAAAGATCTCCAGACAACTGAATAAATGAGAAGCCTGGCTAAAGGGAGAAACCATTGGAAAAACCACCATTTCCACCCAGATTGCATAAACCACTGGGTGAGAAGAGCCCTCTATCCCTGAATGGTGTAGCAACTTTGCAGATGTGTTCTCTGAGAAAACATATGTCAACTTCCACCTCACCATCCCTATGATCACACCATTGAACTCTGCCCAGATTTCTCCCCCAAGATTGCAAAAGTATACTTGTTGAACCCAGCGGAAATGGAAACTTATAAGAAATTCATTAAAGAACATCTCCAGACTGGAAGAATAGTATACTCGAAGTCATCCCAAGCATCTCCTTTCTTCTTCATACCAAAGAAGGATGGAACCCTTCACCCCTGTCAGGACTATCACTACTTGAATTCCCATACAGTTTAAAATGCTTATCTGCTTCCCCTTATCCCTGAACTCATTGACAACATGAAATGCTCCACCTTGTTTACCAAATTTGACATATGATGGGGATACAACAACATTCACATCCAAAAGGAGGACCAGTGGAAGGCCACATTCATCACTCCCTTGGGCCTATTTGAACCAACTGTCATGTTCTTCAAATTCTGTAATGCCCCACCTACATTCCAAGCGTTCATGAACCACATCTTTGCAGACATGATCCAGGAGAAATGGTTAAAGATCTACATGGATGACTTGGGTATTCACACCAAGGATGACATCACCCTCCACCACAAACGAACAAGGTGAGTACTTCAGCAACTCAGGGAATACGGGCTATCAATCAAACTCTCCAAGTGCACCTTTGATGCCCCTCACATGGAATTCCTAGGAATGATCATCAGACAAGGCAGGATTGAAATGGATGGAAAGAACCTCAAAGCCATAGGAAATTCATTCCAGATTTCTCCAACATTGTCACCCCCCTAAACCAACTCACCCAGGAGGGAGAATCCTGGAACTGGATACAATTGCAACAAACTGCCTTTGAGTGACTCAAAAAGATCTTCTCCTCCACCCCTGTCCTACAAATTCCTGATGTCACTCATCCCTTCACTATTATGACGGATGTCTCCTTGTTAGCTGCAGGTGTGGTGCTCATGCAATCTGACAAGAACTCTGACCTCCACCTCTGTGCCTACTACTCTGCCACATTTACTTCCGCTCAATGAAACTATGACATCTACAACCAGGAACTTCTAGTGGTCATCTCCTGGCTCTAGAAGAATGGTGACAATACCTCCAAGGAACTGTTCACTCCGTTACCATTATCACCAACCATAAAAACCTCTCGTATATCAAGGATCCATGGAAACTATCCAGATGACAAGCCAGATGGTCCCTCTTCCTGCAAGACTTTGATTTGCAATGGCAAGTTGCTCCAGGAACACAGATGGGCCCAGCAGATGCACTTTCCCAATGAGACCATGTTGACACCACCCAGGACAATATGGACATGTCTATCTGTCCAGAACCAGTGATCATCAATGCTTTGGACCTTGCCCTAGCCAGGAAAATTAGATCTTCCTCCCAGTCGGACCCTCTAGTTCTCCAAGCCCTTGAAAACCTCCAGCAAGGATCATCCTTGTTCTCTCACTCCTCCACGAGTGATTGGCATATGATTGATGGGCACCTCTACTTTAAGAACTGGATGTACATTCCCCCACATGAATGACAGGCCATCCTATGATCTATACATGAATCTCCCACCACTGGCCATGCTGGACGCTTCCGCACTAAAGCACTACTAGAACATGACTTTTGGTGGCCTAGCCTTTCTTCCTTTGTCAACGCATTCATATCTGGCTGCGCAGCTTGTCAACAGAACAAAACCAACCACCATCCCACCCATCCCCCACTAATGCCCATCCCCTTGTCCTGTAACCTCCTCTTCAAACAGCTCTCTGTCGACCTCATCACCGATCTTCCCTTCTCCAATGAACATGACTCATTAATGGTTGTGGTCAACCACAGCCTTATGAAGGGGGTAATTCTCATACCTTGCTTCAAAACAATTGATGCCGCTGGAGTTGCCCAACTTTTTGTCTCATATGTCTTCAAACAGTTTGGACTCCATGACTCCCTGCTCTCAGATTGAGGTCCACAGTTTGCATTAGCCTTTGCTAGAGAACTTGCTCAATTTCTCCACTATGATGTCAAACTATCCACTGCATACCATCCGCAGACAGATGGACAAACTGAACATGCCAACCAGGAGGTTGAGACATACCTTTGCATCTTCTGCATCAATAACCCTTGGAAATGGTCGGACTTCCTTCCTACAGCTGAGTTTCATCACAACTCAGTCCCACACAGCTCAACCAAAGTTTCACCCTTCACCCTTCTCTATGGATATGAACCTTGGACATATTCCCCTTTGGGAAAAACTTTCATCCCTGCCCTAGAGACCTGACTATCTGCTTTGGAAGAAGCACAAAAAGAGGCATTAGTAGCACATGAAACAGCTCATTGGATCATGAAGGAACGAAACTTTCAAAACTTCATTCCATGGGAAGTCAGACATAAGGTGTGGCTGGAAGCTGCCAATCTTTGTCTCAACTACCCCTCCAAGAAACTAGCACCCAAGAGACAAGGCCCGTTTGAAATCTCTCAGGCATTGGGACCACTTTCTTACTGACTCAGACTTCCTTTGACTTGGAGAATCCATGATGTTGTCCATGCCTCCCTACTATCTCCATACAAAGAAACTGAAGCACATGGACCAACTTCTCAAAACCTCCGCCCAATCTAATTGCCTCCAAGGAAGAATATAAAGTGGAACAGATTATTTCACATCAAGGCTCTGTGGGACAATGAAGGTTCCTGACTGTGTGGAAAGGATACCCATCATCAGAGAACACCTGGAAACCCAAGTCTAACCTCTGACATGCATCGGATATTCCCATGATGTACAAAAAGGCCCACCAACTCTGGAGTTTAAAGACGACAACATGCCTTTCATCCCTCAGCACAATGACTTTTCCACCCCCATCAGACCCATTGATATCTCCTGGTTCTTGAGGCTCACCACATACCAACTCACCTTTCTTTGTCGACACAACCTCCCTCTTGACCATGCCAAAACTCACCCTTGCTTCTGTAAGGAAACCAACTGCCCCATCCACTATTAGCACCACAGGACAAGGCATCTTCCAGTGAATACCCTCCAGTGTATGCAACTCAACAACATCCTGTTTGTCTGGTTTGGAGTTGCTCTCACTCTTTGTATTCTCTTTTTCCTTGGTAACTTTAGCCTTCTAGTTTATATAGATCATTCAGCTTGACACCAGCATCAGGAAAGAATCTGCCTCCCTCCTCTCCCATGTCACATCTCGCACCTACCTCACTCTATGCTCCCCCCCACTCTCCTCCCCCAGAAACTTGTGACATTCACATCCAGTACCTTGCCACCTTCTGGGTCTTCACACTCTTTATGATTGCCATTGCCTCTCCCACCATCCTTAGCCAAATTGAAAGACTCCTGTTGTACAAGCACAACATTGAGTGTTAGGCCCTTGTTGGACTCCTCCATCACATCTCACTTGCCCAACTCCAACTATTCCAAGCCTGCCCTAGTGATCTTCCAGAATCATTGGGGGCACCTCTTTGCACTACCCTCCCCTTCCTGCTGGGCCCTGTCCTTGAACTCCTTCTCACCCACTCCTTCCACACATACCTGAAGGAGCTCCCAAGTGCTACCCTCTATCCTACCTTCTTACAGGTCTGGCACACCCTCTCCTGTGCGGAACAACAGCTTTACCTTGAGCGAACCAGAACTGACCAACCATCTGACCATTTCCCATCCCCTGTTCCACTAGCCCTTCAAATCTCCTCATGTTCCACATCCCCAACACCCCCTACTATAACAGACAACGATGTCATCCATATCCAGATCACTGATGGACAATGGATCACCTCCTCTCTCTCTCAGGTCCTGGTCTGGTCCTCTCACCCTGCCTCTCCCAACACATGATGTTACATTTGTTCAGATCTTGGTCACTTTGGACTCTTCTGCCCCTTATACACCTGTCTGTCTTGCGGAGAATCAGCTCCAGGTCATGCAGCACATCATTGTCTGGAGACCCAATGTGATCTCTGCCTTCAATGGGGACATTCCAATGATGTCTGTAATCTTTGGATCTGTGGAAGATGCAACATCCCAGGGCATGTGGTCAATAACTGCCCAATCAATCCACTTACCCAGTCAGAGGCTCACAACACTTATGGAGGAACGTACTTGGACAACAATGACCTCAACACTCTGGTGGACAATGAGTAGGGAGTCTGGGTATCTCAAGCCTGGAGCTCAAGTATATGAAGGGGGTAATGTTATGATACTTTTCCTATTTCATTTCTTCTTCCTCCTCTGGCTAACACGTTGACTACATTCTCATCTCCTTTCTTATCATGAGGGGACATATGACTACTTACTTACATTTGACTCTTACTCCTCCCCCATCTTTCTTTCTCTTTGATCTTCTAGTTCTCTAATAGGACTGTCTACTCCTCTGACTACTTCTCTTGCAGTAGTCACATGTCCCCCTCTATTCCATTCAGTTCTATGGCATTCCACTTATATAATCCATAGTACTTATATACTGCTCAGCTTGTACTTCTTTTCTATTCTTGTTCTGCGCAATCACAGTGTCAGTCTTGCAATTCTCAACTTGTTTAGTTGAGACCTTGTTCTTAGCTCCCTTGTTCTTCCAAA
Source organism: Xanthoconium purpureum (assembly GCA_038090075.1). Lineage (NCBI taxonomy): Eukaryota > Fungi > Basidiomycota > Agaricomycetes > Boletales > Boletaceae > Xanthoconium > Xanthoconium purpureum. The sequence continues at coordinate 7,555 of JBBPMA010000733.1, read as the reverse complement.
CCTAAGGCTCCTCTGGGGACACAGTGTCTCTTCGTGAGTACCTCCCTCAGAAGTAAGTGAACCCTTGACCTTGATGCAAGTCTGTTGACTCATGTAACAGCAATGATTTTGTGGGTCCCACTGATAGTGTTCACGAATGCAGTTGCAAGCCTTCTTTTTAAGAAAAGACTGCCAATTTCCTATATCTTCCCATAACTGACATGAAGGGAGCCCTAAAAGAACAAAATAATGCATGGCCACATACCAGCTTGCAGATGTCATTTGTATATTGAGGCCACCACCCTGAAAACAATCAATTTCATGTCACACAACGATAGATATACTTGCCATCAGGTACAACCAAGCCTTGGTTTTGGTGCTCAATTATTGCCTCATTGATATATTCACTAGCCTTGGTATTAAATTGGGGGCACAGCAGAAATGAATTGAGGGAGGCAAGATTGCAGTGAGATATTTGTTTCATGTGCTCAATAATATTGCAGACAGGAGGAGAATAGAAACTGAGTTGTGATGGATTGCCACTATCTGTGTGCACACCGAATGAGGCAAGCCTAGCAGTGGGAAGAGAATTAGAGTCAGTAGGTGGTAGCTGCATTACAGCTTCTCAAAGGTGGGATGAAATGGAAGCTTCTATTTCATCTGTATCATATGCCACAGAGTGGGTACAGCTGATGCTACAAGAATGTTGATCCATATCACTGGCTGTGGAGTGGGTTTGCTCAACATGTTGTGACCCATATTGGCTTCAAATGGTGAAAAGCTGCATGTTGTTAGGAAGATGTGGTGGATGATTGCGCTGGTGGTGTTGAGTAACAATGTCTTCCACATTGTCTGGACATCTCATTAGTCAAGGACATCCAGCAGGTGCTTGCTTACCTTGAGTCCCCACAAGATCAAAAGGCCAGTGGGAGTTTGGAGTGACAGCACTAGTCGTAAATTCATCTCTATTTCTGTGGTTTGCTGAATTGGTAGTACCTGGGAGGAATGATAGTTAGTAATGGAAGCCAACCTTTCAGCCACACATACTCGCAGCTAGGCTTCTGTTGTGTTGCTTGGAGATGCCTTGTTGAATATAAGCAATAAATAAGTATCCACAGAATAGAATAACACTCACTAGTACCATCCAACTCGTTGCGAATTACAGACTCAGCCAAGCATTCAGCTTCATCCAGAGACATCTCATCAATCTCAAACATATAATCTGCATCACACTCAGAATTCTCCCTGGCTTCAGTACCTGTGCCATGCATCTGTGGATGGAGTGAAGGATTCAACCCATGGGGGAACCTGGCTCTCCTCATCATGGTGCGATGTGTCAGGGAAATGAGAGGGGGCCATCACATTGATCACCTCCCCTTCTGTCACTATGGTGAGGTCACAAGTGGATTGTCATCAGGGTCTTGCTGACTGGATATCCTCAATGTATTTCAGCTGCTGGATTGATCCACTGGAGTCTCTGCCAGCCCTCAACAAATGCCTTAGTTAGGTCTCCAAGTCAAGAATGGGTCCTGCAATGCAGAGTGGGTAAAAATCAATGATAAGTATTGGTAAAAATTTTATGAGCTCTTGAACTTACCCAGATGTGCATCATCATTGAAAAGCTCCTTGGGTCTTGGTCATTTGGTGAGTCATTTTGCAACAGGAAGGACTTCCCTGGCCTAGGAGTTGTCAACATTCTTGGAAACTTTTCTTTTGGGAGGCATTGGGATGTGATGGGTGAGATGATAGTGGACTGTTATCTGATGTACCACAATTTATTATATGGCCTGAGGATAGCATGCATTTTCAACAAGATGAAATGGTGGAAAGTACAACACATTGTTTGTACATACTACATGATATGCATTGGATATATATCTATGTAAGAGCATATGTAAAATAGTATGTACAAATTGACTCAAAGCAATCTTTTTACCATACAATAATGAAGGGGAAGCTGGCATATGCTACTAGTAGAACATGTCATGGGTACAGTCAACTTGAAGCTCAAAATTCTCATTGCCCAAAGAGCTTTTCTGAGACAAATCAGCTCTATCTCTGAGTTGTTGAATGGTATGTATGCAACATGCCAGCACTGCAGGCCATTTGCTTGAAATGAAGGCAAGAACCAGAAGGGGTCTGGTGAGGATCCAATCGCACGCACTTCATAGGGCTGGAAGGCACAAAGTCATCTGAGTTACTCTCAGGCTTCCAAGCCCATTTCAAACACCACTCCACAGGTTGGTGAAGACCTGAGTCACTTCTAATAGTAGCATGACCAAGGGGAAGATGCTTCAGGGCAGTGGGGGGGGTGAGGAGTAATAGAAACTTTGGTGGTCCAGATTTGCTTTGCAAAGGTGCTGCCTCTAGTGAGGCCTGGCAAAATGAGCTGTTATTCTTCTGCTGAAGTGATGTGTCATTCCAGTCTTCAGGTTGAAGTTCAGAAAAAGCCATGATGATGTGCTTAATGAAGGTGTCATGGTTACATGTAGCCTTGCAATAGAAGTTGCCACACTTGTCTGTTGCCAGTGGTAGGATAATTTCTGCTCAAAGGTGTGACAGAAGTGGGATAATTGATTTGAAGTATGGATGTATGTGTTTCACAATGAGAAGCATCCATGTCAAGTCTGATTGAATAGCAATTGTTTTGAGTACACTTGGCTTGAAAGTATTGAAGAACCTGTCAAAACATTCTGCAAGGTTGGCTTCAGATTTTTGCTTCAAGGGTCCATTATAAAGGACACAGATCCTGATAAGGATGTAAAAAAATGATTCCAGGTCATGAAGGGCATTGTGCACCACTAGCTGTCCTGGACCAGCCATCACAAGCTGCACAAACATCCATGACCATGTGCCCTGAGTTGTACATGAGTTTGGTCATGTTGAATGAAATTGTATAGACTTACCATGCGATAGAGTGGGCACAGATCAATTGTTTGGTGGGAGTCATTGTCTGGATTGTCAGTATCCATCAGCAGCATGATGTTGTCATCAGCCATGAGGTTCAAAGCTGACATTAGTGACAGCACATTATGGCTGCTGATTTTCTGAGTGGGGATAAGGTTGTCATATTCAATAACTGATTCAGCTTCAATGGGAGATGTCAGAGAACAGTTAGAAAGGAAAGATTCATTATCTAATATTTGAAAAGTTGTGACAGTAGAGAAAGAAGGGAAAATTGGGACAGCATAGCCCTAGTCACTGAGGATCCCTCACCAGCGAAGGTTTTCTATTCTCTAACACAAGCACTGCTGGACTTTGCCAGGAATGTAGTCCATGAACTTGTGGTGATTGGTCCAGTTCCTTGCTGGGGCAAAAAAGAGGTTTGAGGGACTAATGTCCTGGTGCAGGACACCAGCAACCTCCAATACATCTTTGTATGCTGGGATTTGATCAGATGCTTGTGTTGAGCTTCATGTAACAGAAGTCTACTCACTGATGATGTAATCCAAGTATCCAACAAGGAGCTTCCTGAGTGATGAGAACTTGATGATCAACTTTCCAATAGGACGAGAGATGAGGCAAGAGAGAATCTGGAGGTTGAAAACAGAACCTTGAGGAAGCGCGGAATGAAGGAAATGTGTTGAATGATTGACCATCATGTTCAAGTGTTTAGAGTCACGAAGGCTTGTCTTGACTTGTTCCTTGCTGACTAGTGTAGGGACACCTTCAATTTAATGCTGTTCAAGTCTATGCAAAATCATACCCTCGGTGTACTTCCTAAGCAGGTCAGTCCATGAGTCCTTGACTATGACTTACAGGTCATCCACTTTGCCTGACTCGGATTCTAGCTCACCCTCCCAGACCATTGTTCCTTGGCCACTCAAACTGTCGGATATATCAAGCATGTTCCTTAGCCAAATCTTGTGGCAATTACCATCCTTGTCAACAATCTCAATCCATTTTGTCCTCATTGGTGCTCAGTCCTGTGAAGCTTTATCATCATTCCTGATAACTTAATCACCCAGGTCCACCCAATCCCACTTGATGGATGTGTTGAATCCAATGGTTGTATAGTCAGAGAAAGATATCCTGATGAGAATTTGAAGGAATTGCAGCAGAGAGGTGTTGATGTCAACAGGACAGAGAGAGATAGAACCACTATGATGAAAATTTGTTAAATAGATGCTGGATCCCAGAATGTGGATACATGAGATGGTATGGCGACCATCTCGCACACCCAGCAGACAAGATGCTTTCCTGGCAATCTCTATGAAGGACTCTTTGTCCCTCTTGGAGTCAGCAGAATTCTTGACCTCACAAAATGTCATGACCTGTTTCCAGGACAAATCACAATCTAAAAGTGAGCAGATAGCAGTAAGTAAACACCAAGGAACACCACCAGCTACAACCCCTATGATGTACCATTGCACTGTGCAGTGATCACAGCCTGTAACCTGCTTCAACTTGGATATCCTGTCATTGAACACCCAGTACCCCACCAGTGTCTGGATAATGGAAAAGCAGAAGTCTAGCTCAGCAGTGCTGAGAACTGAGATGCACCACTTGATGTCATGGTCCCAAGCAAATCAGTAAAAATGGTGTAATGCTTCAATGGTGATAAAGTTGAAGGGTCTTGACAGCAGCCAGTCCATCCAAACTGGCTTGACAACATCATTTAAACCCAACAGTTTGATGACCTTGAGGAAGTTCTTGTAGTCCATAGGTGAATACTTTGAGCAGGCCAAATGAATTGCAAGGAGAGTTTTCTCTGCAGTATGAGGAGGATGATGATGCGGGTCACCAAATTGTTTGGACATAGTGGTGGTGACTGGTGATGCTTTTGGATCTGTGGCTGCTATTAAACTCTCCTCTGGAGTGTCCACAATCCATGAAGCCAAGGGAGTAAAGCAATACCAAAGGTTTCCAACAGGGTCACTCATCATGATCCCTACTTTTGCAGTGACCTTCAACAGCAAGAGGACTATGTTGAGAGCCTGATGAACAAGACAATCTTGCAGTAAGCTACAGATGCGGGTAGTCTTGTGAGTGAACTTGATGATAGGGAGTAAGGTGAGGAAAAGATAAGCATGGAGAGATGTTTGGCTGTGAATGCATGCATCAAGGTTGGTAAGACTGATGAGAACTGGATGAGTGACATGGTTGCCACTCATGATTGAAATGTTTGTCTTGTCTGATGACAAGACCACTCTGAGTAGAGTAGCACCTGGCAGTAATGCTTCCTGGAACAGCATCATTCATGGCACTTCTGAGTGGAAAGAGATTTTTACCTGGATATTCCAAGTGTGATCTCCAGTTAACCATTCATTGTAGATTCAACAGAGTTTTGCAGTGCAGGTCCAAACCTTTTGGGGGACAAATGAAATATAAGACACGAAAAGTGGGTGGCTGAGTAGAGCTTGAAGGCACTTGATTGGATTGCAATAAAATAAACAAAGCGGCTGCTTGATGGAATACTCAGGCTGGAGGATTTTGCATACACACTTTGGCCCTAATGGAAGTACTTTGGCTCAGGCTATAAGCTCTTTCACAGAGCAAAAGGACAACAAAGCTGATTTGATCTGCAACTGATCAGAGAATGAACTAGACTGAAAGTATTACTTATGACATCAAGTGACAGGAGAGTGTTAATGGCTGCCATGCTGAGATTGTTACAATACTTTTTCTCTCTCATACCTTCTTTCTCATTTGTATGACATGCCGGGTATATTCTTGCTTCTTTCCTTATCATGAGAAGGAGGACAATTACTTACTTGCATTTGACTCTCAAGCTTCTCCAGTACTTCTTTCTCTCTAGTATCTTGCCTCTCTACAGGACTGTCTTCTCCTCTAATTACTTCTTTCATAGTAGTCACATATTTCCATCCTTCCTTATTGTTCTACAACATTCCTCTTAGATAATCTGTAGCACTTAAATACCCACTCAGCCTGTATTCCTTCCTTATTCTTGTTCTATGCAATTACAGCATCAGTCTTGTGATCCATGACTCATTTGTTGTGATCTTGTTCCCTGTTTCTTTGTTCTTCCAACCTGAGACTTCTTTGAGGATGTTGTATCTCTTTGTGAGTACCTCCCTCAGAGTAAGTAAGCCCTTGACCTCAATGCAAGTCTGTTGACTCACATAACAAAAGAACAAGAATATCCTCAGTTCATCCTATTCAGGAGTAGAACCACTCCAGCCCACTCAAGATTTTCCCCTGACACCCCAGAGGAATGTTTTGAGCTTCCAAAGACCCAGAAGAAACCAGAACACCCTAGGACATCCAGAACCCCCTAGACCTAGCAACCACCCCCCAGAGACAATCCCCTATTGAACCTAGTCACTTCTCTGAACTACCTGCACCCCCATTCCCTGGAAAAAGAGTAACTGCAGGAAAACTTTTCCTCAACCCAGCACTCCAGCCATCACCTAGAAAACACTCCCTGCCAGCATTTTCAATACCCTTGATCAGTTCATCTAGCACCCTGACAAACCTTCCCTCATTCTCTAATACCCCTGTCCCATCAACACCACCTGCTCCCCCAGCCCTCATTTCCCACCTGCTCCAACAAACCCATCAACACTACTTCCCTCTCCTTCACAACCCCCAGCTCCAACCAACCCTCTGGTTCCCTCAACCAACCCAATGTCTACCACCACAATGACCATAGAACTGAAAGTGGCACTCCCTGCTGACTTTTCAGGAGAATCTGAGGATGCCATTTGTTGGATAAAGGCAATGAAGGCCTACTTTGCTATCAACTCTTCCATTCACACTAATGACAATGAAAAAATCATGACTACTCTCAACAAGATGGGCAAAGGATGAGAAGTCCAATTTTCTAAGATGTGGTATGATAAAATGACTGACACAGCTTTCCCTGCCAAGGAGAAAACCTTCAACAAATTCACAGAGAACTTCACATCCACTTTCTACCCCTATGACTTAATCAAGACATCCAGAAATGAGCTATACAAGCTCAAGCAGCAAAAGGAGGAGAAAAAGACTGAGGACAGCAAAAAAATCATTGATGATGGATTCCAGACCTACATCATGAAATTCCAGATCCTTGCTGCCAAGGTCCAAATGGGTGACACTAAGGAAACCATAGCATGATTTGCAGTTGGGCTAGATCTCCAAATCTCCACCATCATTCTTTCTATGGAGAAGATCCTGACCAATATTCTGGAATGGATTGGGAAAGCTCAAGACTTTCATATCCAGAAAATGCACATCCTTGCCCTTAGAGGAGGACATGACCATGGTCACTCATTCTCATCCTCCTCATGCCCAGCTCAAGACTCTGATGCTATGGATGTGGACTTTGTACATCTAAAGAAGCTCACCCCTGTTATGATTATCTTTCTTTGTCATACTTTCTTTCTCATCCGCACCGTTCGACGAGTTTACTTTGACCTTTTCCCCTACCATGAGAACGAGACCAATCACCTACTTACCTTTGATACCTCCGCCTCTCCAGTACTCTTTCCCCTTTGATCCTTTGCTTCTTTAACAGGACTATCCGCTCCTCTGACTATTTCTCTTGTAGTAGTCACGTGTCCCCGAACCTTCCACATCGTTCTACTCGATTCCTCTTAGGTAATCAGTAGTACCTTAAATACCCGCCTAGCCT
>JBBPMA010000731.1:0-17988 GCA_038090075.1 Xanthoconium purpureum | reverse complement strand
TTCTAAAATTTTCCCACAGCTTCTCTTTTCTCAACCACTATCATCTCTTATATCTTACACAACACACTGACTTCAACATTATTGGTAAGTCTTTGACACTTATATTTTTATATCCATACTAACCATACACAGAGCCCTACAGGCAACCCTGGACCCCAACACAATGCAAACTTATTTTGACACAAAATTACAGGAGGTGGGAACTCTAAGAATGCTATTTAAATGTAACAGCTACAGACACCCTTAGATTTGCATTTCGGACCAGCTGACATTGCAATGTTAATGTTAACAGACAGTTCTATTAAACAACATCTTACCTCTGAAGTAACTTGCAGAAGAAAGAGAGAGTTTTGGCATCTAGCACTTGGCAATCAGAGATATGGGTTACTGGCACAAGGACAAAAGTCTTTTGGTGAGCACGTGTGATGGGAATGGTTGGATCATGGAAGAGTAACACAACAGCAATGGAACCGTCAGAGTCATAAGTAACCATCTCGCGAGTAATGCTGCCATACGGGAAGATGCCATCAAGAGAAGATATAACGAAAATGCCATCATTGAGGATGGTGATTTGAGTCGTTAACACACTGGGTTCGTAGTTAGGGGTAATGAGACAAAGTTCCACCAGTGTCTCAGAGAGAGCAGGTGGGAGACACAACGAAGGTGCAGACATAGTCGTATGAAGTAGACAAGAGACTTGGCACTGTGTAACTTAATGTTGTGAGAGTTTTAGGAGGTCCTGAGGAGTAACACTTTGTGCCAGAAATAGTTGTTTGTTTGCACAGTGGCAACAGATAAATTCAATCAGGAGTTACAGGTTAATGATTAAAAAGCCCCTCTGTAGTGACGTCGCCAAATGGACAAACATCATGTTGTGCGCCAACCCCCCCCCCCCAATGATCCACGATTTAGTGCCCATCACCATCTAAGCTAAGTACAGTAAGACAGGAGGAAGTAAAGTAGAGAGTTGAACCTGGCTTCTATATCTGAACAGACCTGAAGGGGCAAATCAACGAAAACTTGGCAACTGTAGGGTGCTAATGCTGATAGCAAATATGGGCACTTGATCAGTCCATTGCACTCGTGATACAAAGCTTCATCATATATAACGAGGATTTTCAAAGCAGTGTTGGGCAGGAAGATAGTCTTGAGGCTGGTGCATCTTCCGTGGAAGAAGGTACGATCTAATTCAGCCATACCAGGGTACCTGCGTGTTGGGAGGTGATGAGCATCAAGGGTGACGAATCTGTTGTTAACATGATTCCCTCTAAAAAAGGCCACGATGTGTCAGTGTGGTGGTGGAGATGCAGGTTGATACATTGTTCCAAGCAAGAGAAGAGTAAACAAGTTAGTGTGGAACGAATGATAGGAGTGCTAATGGATAGCAAATTCAATCAACTCCTATTATACTGCAAATTATACGGAGTGCGTTTAAAACACAACAAACAAGTAAAGCAAAGGAGAACACAATGTTACTTCGCAGTAGTAAGAGAAAGTCACCCCCTCTGTTATGTCTCACACCGGACCGTTTTCATCATTTACTGCTGTCACCACAGGCTCGCTCCGAACACATTCTTGTAAACTATCCGAGATGGGGGTCAAGCGACATGTAATCAGTGATAATTTTTAATAAATAGGAAGTCGGATTTATGTGCAGAGGGCATCTGCGACACCCATAATTCTGTCCTCTGTTAGTCTGATAGGGTAATATTCATGACACAAACAAATGATGAGGTAGGGGCAATGATCTGTACCGTCATTGTGTAGCCTGCAATCAAAAACACAGAAAAATTGAGAGAACATGTCTTCCCCTCTACCATTAACAATCATAGTTTTAATGTTGTCCAGGTTGGGGAAAAAATGTTCTAGTGAGTCGATGTCGAAATTCCCGTTGAAGTAATCTATGACAGTAATAGGGATGATCCTGCTCCATCTACGATGTGCTGTGTAGAATGCAGTAATCCATCTGGTAGGCATGGGACTTTGGGTGACGATAAATCTTAGGAGGCGGTGAGGAGGCAAGCCCACCATAGGGGAATTCCGCGGTTGGCTCCACAAACATTAGGGGTTACAGCACCCTTCTTTTTGCAATCATCAAACATCAACATGCCACCCGTTTTCAACCCAGAGCTCTGGGAAATGATCTTTGGTTATCTCACACTCCAAGATGCCAGTAATCTGGGAATGGCATCCCCTTTACTGGGTCAGTTAGTGGCAGGGTATACGTACCACAAATTTCTTCACAGGCTACGACGGTATACACCAGATCCCCTTTTATTGTGGGGTATCCTGAACAGCACTGGATCTGTTCTCACTGGTCTGTTTGTCTTGGGTATTGCTCTACCAGTGGTGGACTTCATTGACGAAAAATGGCTTGACATATGCTGTCCAATGAACCAGTCAAATGTCTTCAAGTTATACTTCAAGGCCAGGGGATACACACAGTGCAGGGAAGAGACATCTCGAATTACAAAAGCGCCAATCAAAAAGATGACTATAATGGAGAAAGATGACATGAGGGTTGAAATCATAGCAGGCTCTGGTCGCTCACCATTGTGACCCATACTGCATCTGCACAACACTGCTTTGAGGAACTATGCCAGCTCAGAAGGAATCTTTATTTCTTACCCTGAACAAACTTTCCAGTATCGTGGAGTCATCAATCCAGTCAAATTCAGATATGGGAAAGTCACCATTGGAATGATTCATGGCTTGCAACACATGCGAGATTTAGGCTTCAGGCTGTTATCCAGTGTGCAATCACGAGTGGAGGGTGTTCTCTTTGATGAAGTTGATCATGAATGCGGGGCCGACTTCTCTTGCACGTATACGAACAGAACATCCTCAGACGAGGGCTGGCTCTGAATACTGTTCCCGACTTCAGAACTAGAAGTTGCTGTGATGAACATCCATGGAGTGAAGTGGCGCCTAGCTTAGCAGAATTGCATGCTTGCAGAAGGAAGTTATTTCAAATTGCCTATGGTGTGATCATCATGGCTTGCTAGACAACCATGAAGTTTGGTGAGTGTCACAATGATCTTGTTGGCGAATCACGTTTTGAAATGATGCCCTTCCATTGCAGAACAAGAACACAAGTGATAGACATCCAACCAGGTCTTACAATATTAGAAAAAGTAATAAGTATTTTCAACAAAGGTGCCAACACATTTCAATTTTCTTTTTTTTTCGTCCCCTGGTTATCATTCCCCATTTCTGCAAACAATTCTTTTAACCACACCAACAACAAACATCCATTTGGCAGTTCTTCTTTGTTGTACATAATCTTGTGAATCTGTTATTGCTACCTGCATGTATAGCATTCGATGTATCAGCTAACCTTGAGTGGTTGGGACTATTTTGTTTGTAAACATCAGCCAGAGAACGGGCAAGTATTAATGATATGCAAATCTGCAACGTTCCACAGTCACTGAATATTAGAGAGTCTGCTGGTAACTTTTCCTTGTACTATACACAGGCCCGTGCATCATCCCAGTCTGTGTAGTCTTTTGACCCTATATGCACGTTTATGCTGTCATTCAAGAAGCCAATAGTCAAACATGACCTTGCAACTTCATTGGCGGACTGTCCAGTCACATGATACCACCACAATGTACAACCAAGTTCATGTACATCAAGCTCATGTGGTGTGACAGACACCTGGTCATCCTGAGCCGGCATGATAACAATGGTATTCGCTTGAACACGACCCATCAGAGAAATAAAGAAGGGTCTGTTCTTAACACTCTTCTTTCCTTTGTCTGCAGAAGTATACATGGCATACAACTGGTTTCGAGAGTCTTGGTGGTGAGAGTACAGGGGTTTTGGCTGACAAACAGTAGCGGAACCCAAAATGAAAGCAGCTTGTTGGGTAGCCTTGTGTGTTGATGTTGGACAAGTCCAGTAAACAGGTCACAGGGCATTGATGAGATCGTCTGATGATGAGAAAGTTAGTTCTTCATCTTCAATTATGATGGCTACACAGGGCATTCCAGTCTTTCCATGCAGGATGTCATCTCAGTATCAACGCAGGCGCTGAAAGTCATTTCGGATATGGTGAACGAGGCAGCCGCAGCATACATAAGAAAGAACTCACATGTTTGCTGAGCAGCCAGGATGGATTCCCAGTGAGAGCAAGCATTCGAAGAGCGTTGATCCCAATGCCAGGATGATCAGACAACGTTATACACAGCCAGTTAAGTAACTCAATTTGAGAGGGGACGAATGCATCAGCATTGTGTGTAGAGACAGAGGTCATGACGGCAGGAAGATACAAGAAGGGGGAACTGGCTGTAAATATTGATAGCGAATGTAACACATGACAGAAAACGGAAAGAAAAAGGGGCTGAGAAAAAGAGACGATGATGTATGCTGACAAAGATGGAACAAGTCTAAGGAAATGTCAAATGTAGATGTCCTTGATATCTTGATAGGTCTCCTCGCCATCTAAGTTTGGCTCAGGTGCGCTGTTAAGGAGAGAAACTGCAAGGAGCTCGAATTGAGACCGTTGCCCAGACCATTTGTTGTTAGCATCCTTTGTTCTATAACAGAGCAGCTTTACTTCAAGCAGCACAAGATCATTCTTTCTTATGTCTGAGATGTGAAGTGGGTTCATCTGCAATTTTGGGTGCAGGATATCATGAGCATCGAATGCAGCAGAGAACAAAGTCTATGAAAAAAATTTAGTATTCAATGGCAGTTTAAAATTCGACGATCAAACCATTGCATCATCATTTTTTCGACCTTGCCATTTGATTGCTTGTACTCCATATACTGAATCAGTCACAGCAGCTGTGGACAGTCAGATAAAAACCACGAAATATAAACAAAAGCTTGCTTTGCTGCGATACCAAAAGTCCTGCCATCAGCCTCACAGTTTGGCGCCCCAATGCATGTGATAATGGGATAACAGTCATCAACGCTTGTTTTTCCGGAAATCCATTTTTGAGGAACCAAGTGGAGGCGACATGTCCAACAACCCACAGTGTGAGAGGTCGATTGGTCGTGGGATTGCATAGCTTGTTCCTATGATCTGCCATGGAGTGATAAGTTTCCCAAGTAGCATTGGCAGGAAGTTGCCCGAGCGCATAGATGTTTGTGCCAACATTCGTGTAAGTGCTGATGGTCCTGATTCTCCTGTGAGTATTGTGGTTGATCAGCAAAGAACTGTTGGAGTAGTGAACCAAGCGTTGAGGGATGCACTCTTGCAAGCTCGGACTGTATTGCTCTACCTGATCTTTATCTACCAAAGTGGAAGTAGGATGAGGGATGATATTTCCAACAGTCACACCACAAGGTGATGTGTTTGCAGTGACAGTAGTCTTGTGCCTTGACTTTCCAAGTTAATATTTATATGTAGCAAAGGTAAAATACTTAAAGCCAAGGAGATGCATACCTAACGGTAGGCTTGTCAACAAAGAAACTAGAATCATGACATTTCTTGAAAGCAGCGACCTCCTTGTCATTTGTCATTGGAGGAGAAGGCATAACAGTCCCAGCTCAGGACGTATCAGGAAGCTCTGTAGGAAGAACTACTGGATTTGCAGTGGACCTCTCTGGTATGCGGCACATACCATCAACAGGAAACATGTCTTTCAGTGTGCTACAAGTAATCATCAGCAACAACAAAGAGGACAAGAGAGCGGACAGCCAGAATATTCATAACGTATGTGGAATGCATTGCATTTTGATCACTTCCAGCCTGGTCAGTGCATGGTCCATTTTCCATCTCAGTGTTAACCACCAGAGGCTTAGCCACGTTGTCAATGCAACTCTGTTATAATGAAGAGTCAATGATCCATCGTATAGGAGAGAAATTAGGCGAACTTTGGGAAGTTCACAGGGAATTTCATGGTCCATGCGTTCGATGGACCGAGGGGCTTTAGCCACAAGCCCCTCTTGAGGAATTACAGCGTCCTGCAATTCACTCTGATTGGCAGGAGGTCCAGTTTCTGTGGAGGAGCTATTACAATTAGAAGATTGTCCATCCATACTGGAGTCGGGCTGTGGCCCAGTGCAATCACAGGATGACCTGAACAAGTGTGACAGAAACATGAGTCGATGTGCAAGGAACATGATTAATTTAAAAAAAAAAAAAACACACTGTAAACGTTTTGTGGGTGGGACACCATCATGGTTGTGAGACTCCTTGCGACAGGATGAGGGGTTCATTTTTCTGCTTTGGTCGATGGTGTGTGACATCGATGGTTAGAGGGGGACACAGAAAGATATGGATTAGGGGAGTTCCTGTGGCAAAGTAGATTTGCACACGATTAATAACACTATAAATTCCAACCAACAGTCACCACTTACATAACATGGGCAAACTTGCAATTACTGCAACCTGTCCAATATGGACGATGTATTGTATGCAGTGTATGTTAACATATGTTAACAAACCATTGGTTATTTGGTGCACTTTGTGGGAGGGAATTATCGTTGCTATAGGCACGGAGCAAAGTATGTTATAATCATAATATATTGTGATTGTACATGCGGGTCGATTGTCTATTAACCAACACTATTCTTCGTCTGGCATGATCGCAAAAGGCTCATCTGCAGGCACACCGGCTTCAGTGATTCTTCAGTGTTTTACGATCCATGTGGACGGCAACAATAGAGGACTTGAATGTTTCACCACTAAAACCTGATGTAGAGCAATGAAGATATAAAAAAAAGGCAGGAGACAGTAAAAATGATCCCATACCTCTTCATTGACAACCTGACTCTTAGCAAGACAAGCCAAATGCGAGAATGATAGAAAAACTTTCAATGTTTTGTGGCGCACATTTGTGTTGTCAATCACAATATCAAACTCAACATCAACCTTGACGAAGTCTCCTCAAGTAAGCAATAAGTGGGATAGAGGTTTGGACGGGTATGAATCTGAAGCATTGACGATGGTTAATGTATCGCTGAGCTTCCATCGTCCATTGATTTCGTTAGACAAGGTGCTACCAACCAATTGTGCAATACACAAGGGATCTTGCAGCTTCGAAATCTGGTGAAATTATGAAATTACCGAAACGTATCCAGAACCAACACGACTTCAATTACCTTTTCAAAGACCTTGCAACGAAGGGCGATGCACCTCTTGAAAGGTACATCGGTTAAGGAAATTTGAAGAGAACAACTGAAGAAGTCAGCAACTCCATTGAGTGACTTGAGTTGCATTTCCCATGCTTCCCAACAGTTCCCGCCTGTCAACATAATACGTTGGATCGCAGTATGCACAGTCGAAGGTGAACTATAGGCAAACCAAAGGTACTTCAATGAGAATATGCCAGAAAGATTTGAGTATCTCACCTGTCCCAGTTTCCATACTGCGAGAGTTCAAAAGACTCTAAAAAACCATGCAACCAGCAAGTCACCTCGATCCGCTCATCAACAAACTGAGTTCCAATGGGCTTGTAAACAAAACATTGGTTGTGTCACTTGTCTGACAAGGAAGGATTTACAATGACTTCTCCGAAATCGACTAGGTCTTCCAAGGAGGAAGGTAGCATGTTCTCTGTTACTGAAGACGACGAGGAAGCTGCATAACGTGAAATCGCAGAAGCCAGTTTGTCGGGCCATAAGCAAACAGCTGGAGTGTCTCGATCACACGAAAAGTATGACATGGGAGTGAAGTAAGTTAAAGCAAGCTCACCTCTACAGCGCCTTATATCCATACAGGCCATAGTCTAATTCACAACTGAACTGATGCAGGCGAAACTGGAACAGGTTGAAATGTATGTTCCAGTTGAGTCTGATGATCTAATGAGTTGACAGTGTTCTGATCGAGCACATCTAAACGCCTGAATTCATCACGTAATTCCTGTGACATGTTAACAAAGATACAGTGAGGAGTGAAGGTCTGTAAAACTCCAAGGGTTCTGAGAGAAGTGGCCCTTGAAAGCATGATGTAACCATTCTGCACACCTTGAGCACTCACTAAGTCGACAATCACTTTCTTCATAGAGGATCCTTGAACTTTGTAGTCTGTGAAGGCCCAGGCTGGCAAAAGAGGTAGTTGTGTACATGAAATTTTTATACTTTCACATGCAACTGTACAATATGAAAATTGGGTGGTTCTAGGGAACACAGGAATTACAAAAGGATCAAGACCATCAATGTTGAGTGAGGAGGTTGGGACCTTGACAAATGCACACAATGCTTCATGCCCTTCATCCGTCGATCGGTAAATAACATCTGTTAGGGTCCCTTCAGAGCCATTGACAACCTTGTTTGCAATACATAAATTCTCATTTATCATTACAGGCATTCCAGGAAGAAGCAGAAGTCTACCCAATGATTCTCTGGATTCTTTTGACTGAACATGAGAAAGTCGAAGTCATTGAACACCTGTAACTTTTTGTTTCTCCACCTTGTCGACAGACAAATATATTTGGAACTGCTGATTTGTAGTGCAAGCAAATTGCTCGGCCTGAATCAAATTATACACATCTCGAAGTTGACATTCTTCAAACACAACAGGAGCATCTTGTAAGCTTTTGAAATCTTCTGAAGAACCAACTTGTAAGCACTCCATGATGCATGACATCAGACAGTCATAGTCAGATACCCCATTGACAACAGTAGTGTCCCCCTCCCAATGTGAATGCGTGACAACATGCTAGAAAATTCTCAATCACTCCCAGCACGAATATTTTCTGTAAGCTTTACAACATGCATCAGTTGTTGCCAAACAAGCACTCCAAACAATGCTTTCTGTCCTCACTCAGTCTCCTTAATCTTCAGGGTCAGTTTTTTCACCAAGCTGTATGTGTACAATGCAGTGCCAAGTACAGGTCGAAGTTGGCCAAGATCACCAGCGAAGATAATGTTTACCCCCCTGAATAGCATGTCAAGATTGTCTGTGACAATACCTTTTGCCAAGCAGATACACTCACATATTTTGCATAGCAGCTCTGCAGAAAGCATTGACACTTCATCTAGAATGAGGTATCGAACATTGCACCATATCGATTCCATCTCTGACCTCCGATTGCCGTCTAATTTCCCAGGCATGAACATCAAGGTGTGGACAGTATACCCATTGATAAGGACAGCAGCACTGCCTGTAGGAGCACTCAAGAGCAGCTGGTGAGAAATACCACACCATTTGAAAAGAGTGACAATCGCCTTAATGACGTGACTTTTGCCAGTGCCAGCCATGCTGGTCACAAACATCCTCAATTGCTCGTTCCCATTTTTGATCAGGTGATTGGCCACAATGCGAAAAGCGCACGACTGAGCAGCATTTTGACCTAATCGAAACTCCGAGTGTACCTCGTCAACCAACTGTTGCCTATTGTCTGACGAGAGATGTTCAAAGGAGATGTTCGTGACTTTGATATTCTGTAATGTGTTCTCTACTGAGATTCCAGGCTCGATAGAGTCAATTTGACTTCTCACCTGCTTTTGCTCGCGCTCACCTTCAGGGGTGTCACTCACAGTCAGTCTTCGCTTACATTTCTCATCATTCATCTGTTTAGAGTATGACTTTATATCAGCTTCTCTCAATCCGTTAACCTCCATAACAGAACCTACAGGCCTCGAACTTGGTGCTAGCTGCTCCTGCTCAACATAAAAACTCTATGCAAGTTTTCGGATACGTTCCTCATTGTCATTGAGATTATGTGTGAAAGGTCGACGATCCAACCCATTTTTCCCTACTTCCCCATTAATATCGCCATTGGCTACATTAGCTGCTAAGTCCTCTCCAAGCATTTCCAACTGGTCAACAGCATCGGAGGTGTTTGTTTGCAACATCTCAATGGAAATACAATGATGTAGAACTTCAATTTCTTGCTTCGTCTGCTGTACCATGCACTCACACTTAGCGTCTCTACGTTCCGAATCAACATTCATGTTGGCAATTAATTGTTTCAAACATACCAGAAACCCATATGCCCCAAAAGCAGTTATCCATGACTCATGTTCTCCCTGAAGATCAGATAACTCCCTCCAAGGTTTGAAAAGTAGCATCATGAGATGACAAAACTCTTCCTCATTCTCCGTTCCTGCAATTCTGTGGGGAACGTTTTTACCAACAAGCATGGGGATGATTGGACGTGTTCGCAGGTGGATGCAATGGGTCTCTAACTGGGGATGTTCTGGCAATGAAAACAAACCTTGAGGTTGTCTCTGACATCCCCTTTGCAATGTTGCGTGTTCCACTTCACACTCATCGTTTTCATGATCGTACATAGTCACAATGTCAGGATCACTATCTCTCTTCATTTTCTCAGTTTGCTCAAAGAACTCCCAAATGCTCAGGTCTTCAAACACTCTCTCTGAAGGATGGAATTTATAGTCCAATAACTCACTGCCTACTGTCAATGTTCCTCCAGTAGTGTCAAGGGTAAGCATACTTTCGTTCTGTGAAGTCCCCTCCTCATCACCATCATCCTCAGTGTCATATGCGGTACCACATCTTCTAGAGCTCACGCACTCGTATGCATTGAGTGCCTTCACAAAATCATAGAATGGTACAGTCTTGAATGAGTGTCTGGTGTAGTGATCACCACCCCTGACCAAATAACTCATCACCTGCTGGTGAGAAATCTCTTGCCTACCCATCATACTGTTTATGCAACATGTCATAAGACTTCTATTTTTATATGCAGCTGTAAAGATGCCATCACTCTGGAATCAGGCATTATGTCCACACAGCACTGCTTGAAGAGCGCTGATGCCAACACCTACTCTTAATTCAGACTTTGTAATATAATCGCTGACATAGTATACGAGTGCTTTCGCAGCCTGACCCAAACCTATGTACTTGATGACCATGTTAGCTTGAAGCAAAAAAAGGGCTATATCGTTATAATTATTTATCCATGGATGGAATCTTCGCAGCATAATTGATTTCATATCCTCATCAAGTACTGTCACCGTGCGTGTTGAACTGTCTATTCTCATTTGACATGTACTGTCATTATGTTGCTCACCTGGCCCCAAACACTTGAAGCAAGTATCGTTATGAGCATGCCAATTACACTTCTTTGCTAACCTGCCGACAAACATCTCGAATTGCTCAGAGAACTCAGTTGCCATCAACTCGTTCACTTGAGGAGCTCGTTCAAGCCTCACATCACCTTCATCAACATCCAATAATTGTTCTTTAGCCTCGATGGACATTATAGGCGCTGTCATGCCTGGAAGCTCACATTTTATAATGTCCTCCAGCCACTGACATACATTCGCTCCATACTGAGCATCTGCCTCCATTCTATCATGAAGGACCTGTGGGGATGGATTACCTTTCAACCACAATAGTAGGTGGCAATGCAAAGTTCCTCTCCCCTGTGCCTCAACCATTTCATAATAAGCTTCGCATGTACCAAACAACCCCCCACTGCTTTTACCATACCTGACAACGACATTGATGAACGTTTGGATCTGGATATCAAATGCTTTCACAGCAGCATCTGGGTGTTCCGCTATGAACACCACACATTGATGGTAACTCATTGAGTCACACCAAGTAGCCTCATCCACACCACCCTGTACTCCGACAAGAAAAGATGAAAGGTCATGCGGATTCAATGTAATAAATAACGCTGGAGTAGAGTATGTACATATCAGCGCTCGAATCTCGTTTCTCCAACACAATTTGTATCCCCTGCTACCACGTAACTTTTTACCAATCACGCTTATTTCCCGCAGAATGTTTAATACCTCTCACTCAGGTTCAACAGAAGGACATGCATCAGGGTTATCATGCCATTTGTTGGCAACATCAGTCATGTGAGGGGCAAGCGCATACAAATGTTCGGACAAGCGTGTTTGTGACTCAGATTTAATACTGAATGTGCTTTGTGTGCTGGCGGCCTGTTTTTGAATAAGGTTCCAACAGATGAATGGAAACAGTGCATCGTGCCTGAAGTGTGAGTCATGCTGCCTCAACAAACACTTGACCTGTGCCTCGAGAGTCAACCGCTGTTTCCCGACCCTTGCAGGATGATTGAAGCCGCTGATATCCCATGGATCGAGATGGGGGAAAAGATACAACATCAAACTGGGATGACTATCGCCAATAAAACCAGTGCTGGCACAAGAATGTAGAAAACGCTTGTTGTCCAATGCATAAGCCAATGCTTGCACCTTCATCAACTCTCTACTCTTGGGTGAGTGATCCCTAAGAGTGTATGTGATGTTATCCACCACCATGTCATCCATCTCAGTGACCCAGTCAACTTCTTCAATGGTGTCACCTGCGGTGCTGTGATTGACCTGCATGTGCTGAAGCACTGCTTGGTCAGACCCTTCATCTTCTGGAGAAAACAACGCATTCATGTTCTCCAGGCTGTATAACACCCCATCATTAATGTACCACTGGTTATGTTCAACCAGAAATTTGATCATCTGCTCAACCTTACTCCTTGACACTAGTACTGGCCAAAAACGCTTAAGCGTCTCAACCGATGGCTTCTGCATCCCTCCAGTAAACAACATGCATATGCTGTCCCTGACATCACCTGGTGAAGGAGGCAACTTACCGCACAACTGTCCAGGTTCCTGGGAAAATATACCAACATTACCATGGTTGAATCGTTGTGAACTCTCCTCACCCACCAGTCCACACATACCCACCTTGCTAGAATAGTGATGAGCAACCACAGACAAGCATGCTCGAGATATCAACGTCATTTCGAAAGGTGAAGCTTCAAGAAACGCATTGGAAACTGACAAGGGAACTTCATCCCTGCCATAATACAAGAAATTGGCCAAGGAGAACTTTGGACATTTGGGTTGCTTCACACATAACGACTTATGGCACAATGTACACACCCACAATTTGTCACATCGTTCTCGGTTGACTAAACCCAGCGGATGAAGAATAGCTTTCTGGTAAGCCAGTCTATTATATGATGTTGGAAGTGTGCAAACCAGCAACAAATCATTGCACAACACACTGAGGTCTATACGAACTGGATCGATTTCCAGTAGTTCCAAAGGCAAACAATCCCACACACACACAGCACACACCCTCATACGAAAGGTGGAAGGGGTTAAATGCTCCTGCCACTGTTGGACAATCACACGCTTATCATCCCAATTACAGTTAGCAGGAAAGTCCATATCTTCTCGCGCAATTTCAGCAGCTGCATATGGGTGTGGGTGCTGTCTGTGAACCGAATCCTCTGAATGTAAAGGTGGTAAAGTCACCCTATGAAAAGTCCTCTGAGAATTGTGTAGCTGCTGGAAGACATAACATCGTGCCAAGCACAAACATGCAGAATGAGAACACAAGGTGTCGACTAGCCTGGCATGAGAGAGCCGCTTCGCAATGTGCAACCCGTGCTCCTTACAAAGGTTACGAAGCATCTCACGAGTCAGATAATGAAATTCTTCTACAAAGGTCAACACATTGTCAATCTCAACGGGCATGAGCACCCCTCGGGGAAAAATGGACCATGCATCCAATGACTCAGAATAACATCCCACAAACTCGAACTGTCGCCGCAACTCAGCAAAACTCACGAACATGTCATTGTAAGGCATGTTCGACTCTAACACCCACCTCAGATGCAGCAGACAAGACATGATCCCCGTTGCGCCACTAAACAGTTTCCAGTTAGCATACCGCGCCGCAGCCAGAATTTATCACATCGCACCCTAAATGAAATACTAGACGTGACCTGGCTGATTCTGTACCATCAAGAAGTGATCAATGGATGAAGAGCGAGATTAATCAATGGTACGCCATGAGATATAAGCGAAGGGTGAAGAGCATCTCATGCAAACCCCTTAAAATTTCTAAATTTCTAAAATTGGAAGATAGAAAGGGGACTGGATTAGGAGCTCGTCACGTCATATAAGCCGACTCATCGGGCTGCACGGGCCGGGGTGATCGTGCGCAATTATTGAAACCAGACCTGTACCCTTTCAGGGTCCAGGAATTTATCCTTACTATTGTATAGAAGCTAGATACATTAATGGTATGTTACCATTATTACTTTTCTTATATTCTTACTAATTATTTGTTGTTGTTTTAGTTTTTGATGTGTAGTTAGATTGCTTAGTAACCATGTTGTAATTAGATATATTGAATATATTTGATTTTGCTTTATTTTGTGTTTTGTTTAAATTATAAGTGAAATATATAGTAGTATTGTTACGCGAGTCGACAGACTTGCGTCGAGGTTAAGGGTTTACTTACTCTGAGGGAGGTACTCATGAAGAGACACTGCGTCCTCAAAGAAGTCTCAAAGGATAAAGGACTAGGTCACAACTTGGAGGAGTCGTGGATCGCAAGACTGACGCTGTGATTGCGCAGAACAAAAATGAGGAGGGAATACAGGCTAGTCGGGTATTTAAGTACTACTGATTACCTAAGAGGAATCTAGTAGAACGATGTGGAAAAAAGGGGGGAACACGTGACTACTGTAAGAGAAATAGTCAGAGGAGCGGATAGTCCTGTTGGAGATATGAGAGGTCAAAGAGGAAGGAGTATGGGAGAGGCGAAGGTATCAAAGGTGAGTAGATAGTTAGTCTCGCTCTCATGATAAGGGAAAAGATCAAGATAGACCTGCCGCATGGTACGAATGAGGAAGAAAGTATGGTAAAGAAAGATAATCGTAACAAGTATATTTATATGTATATATCCTATTTCACCAGATTATTCCAAACTGGAATGGTCTGGGACAGTCTGGGACCAGCTGGACAGAGCTAGCCAATTAGGTACCTTGCTGGGAGAGCTGGAAGCTGTTCCAGTCTGTCCAGTCTGTTCAACACTGGACAGTGCTGGACAGTTGATGGCTGGTTTGCTGATGCTGATACCCAGGGGTATACCCATGCAGTTGCCTATATGTAGTTAGGTTTGGAGTAGTAATATTGTATTGCTTGAGGGACACCACCCCACTTTTCCACAAGTTCAACCATACAGTCAATATTCAGGTTTGACAGGATGCTAAGGAATGGTCTTGTCAGCTTTTGCTACCAAGTTCACACACCACTTACACAAGTGTCTTGATCTCCTTGATGGACCAAATGTCCATAACATAGTACCAAGCACCAGTTTGCTTACTCCACCCTCTCCAATGCGAGGACTCAGGCAGGGTCATTTGGATAACCCACATATGACCTTGGAAATGTGAGAAGATGCAACTTGGATTTCTGGTTGTTTGGTTGGAGTCACAGAGAGCCCACATCTTGCCTGGATAGCTGACCATTGGGTTGGCTACTATCTCAGGTTGAATGCTGACACCTGTGTCGGTGAAGAAGGCATAATATGTTCCTTCATAGAGGAGTTGTACTGCAACAGCATTTTTCTGGCCAAGAAAATACACAAGGAGATAGGTGAGGAATAATGTTTTCCCTGGAGAAATAAAGGAAGTGTTGAGTTCAAGCTCAAAGATCCAATACCTACCTATGCCAGGCTGCCCTGTGACATAGACACCTTCAGGCTGCTGTAGCGCTTCCAGCGCAACACAGTACTCATCCCTCACAAGTATACAATCAAAGTGAGTTCCACAGAAACAAAGATCAACAGAATGGAGGTATTTGCCAAGGTCGATGAATTCCACATCACCGGCATCGGGAAGGGTTCCCCTCTTCAGGAAACACTCAGAATGACCCCAAGCGTCACACGAAAATGTGCTCAAGAGATCATATCTCTCGTCTGCGAATGGTTTGGCAGCATCAGAGGGTCTGGATGACATGATGGTTGAGTATGGTTTATAGTTTGATTCAGAAAAGGAGGTTGATGGCACCAACTGCCTAGTGTGGCAAGGCCCCTTTCCAGTGCGGTGTCCGAAGGACCAAAGTGACCATTGGCTGTGCTCTTACCGCATAGCACAATAACAGGCCTCCCACAATCGTACTCGGTGGCCCGTCCCGGCCCAGGCGAGAGGATTTATTGCCAAGGTCCAAGTTGTCATTCCCGCAAGTACTATAACTACAATGAGGATGATGCGCGACCATGAGTCAGTCAATCACAACATGACATACTCATCTGCACTTACTACTGCATCTAACGAAAACACCACCTCCTCTCCCCCATTCACCTTGGTCACCTTGGCAACTCCAATCCCAGTCAAACTGCCCTGCACAACAAAAGCAATCTTGACAGGGAAAAATGCTCCAGCATCATCCCCACCCACGCTAAACTCGAGCGTGCCGGAACGTTCATCGGCCGAGATCCAGGGGACAGACTAGTCGAGGGCGTGCGTTGAGGGGTTGAGTGACCACTTGGAAGAGCCGTCAGAGACGGTCGGGTAGGAACCTGCAGGTAGGGTATAGAGATGGTGATGTCGTAGAGGGTGACGTTGTCGTGCTCGAGCTCACATTCAATATTGACATCGCATGTGCCATTGTTGGAGGGAGACGGCCAACAGATGACTGTGTGTGGCAAGCAACGATCAGTGTGAGTAATGAGATCAATCTACATTGAAAAGAGGGCGCTTACTCGAGAGAGGGCGTAGCTCTCGTCCTGGCCTGCATAACGCCATTTGAGCATGGTGAGGGCTTGACCAACTGGGAATGCCCTCGAGGGATCCTTGAGCGCGATGACTTTGTCTTGGCTTGGCGAAACTCAGCGATGTTGGAATGCTGTTTGAACTGGAGGCTGGACCCAAGGTCGGTTGAAAATGGCACTTTGATGTGTGCGTTGGATAAATCAGTGACTTGGAGATTCGTATCGCCTGTGAGTTGCATAGATTCAATGCCACGTTCATGCAGGAGCGAGAGCTGTTAACATTCTTCACTTATCATTATTGCACGTCGCACTCGTCTTGCACACCCACATCACATGACACACTTACATAATTGTAGCATTATCTTTCCCATCCTTTTTCCATCTCTCCTCAGCATTCTATCACCATCTGTGACAATCGCTGAGGTACGTCTTGTTCTCGCACACTTTGTATCACATGTAACTAAGTCAGTGTACCTAGCATCACGTCAGCTAGGTAATTTAGCGTTCTATCACCATCTGTGACGATCGCTGAGCATCACGTCGGCTAGCTCGCACAAGAGCGAGACTTTTTCCTTGATGACGATACGTACGCTGGGGAAATAAACGAGGGTCGTTGGCTCCAACCTTGCAGAAGGAATGGATGGACTTACCTTTCCTGCTTTATGGACGGAAGGCTGCCTTGTGCGTCTTTCTGAATCTGGGTCAGTGGTTCGACAGGGATGGGTGTAGGGGGGACGGACATATCCTCGACGGTGAGAACTTCACCACCGAGAGTATCCAGCAATTCTGCTTGTCTCATTTTCTTGCTCCCGAGCTTCATACCGCCCGCCTGAAATGAGGCGTGTGAGATGCACCACAGCCGAGGTAGGAACCACCTCCCCCGCCTCCCATGACCGCAGCACGCTTCTGTTGTTCTCGGCGCTGCATCTCGAGTTGACGGGCACAGCGCTTGAGCTCCTCTTTTGCATCAGCTTCTTTGTACTGTGGAATGTGTGAGCACTTCTCGTGGAGGATGGGAAGAGAGGATGCTTACCCGTGTAATGATTTCCTGTATTTTCTCCTCGTGTGATTCCATCTCGAGCACGCTCCGGACTTGCATCAGGTTGACGTGTTCCCGATAACCCAAACTAACGATCTCGTCGAACACACCCAACAGCCCAAACGACTGCTTCTGAATCTCGCGCTCCTACAAATCCGACACCACACGGGCAAAGAGATGCAATGTGTCGATGTCCTGGAAGATGTTGGACGCTTTGTTGGTGGTGAGGAGGATGTAGAGACCTTCGAGTGGTTGGTAGATGTAACGGACTTCGGTGGTTTCGACGGTGTGTTGGCTGTTGGTGGGGATGAGCTTTGGGAAGGATGCGAGGAGAGATTCGATTCTGGTTCACGTCATCAGGGTGGAATTGACGCGAGAGTACGGCTGCATGGAATCGTTCAGCGTCGTCGCAAAAAAAAGAGTCTCGAGTCGTACCTTTGCCGCCATTTGTCAGATTGGTCGATGTCGATAGACGACTCGGCAAAGTGGGTAGAATCGTCACAGCAAGTATGCATTACTTATGGCGGTGGCTGTCAGGGCATCGGCC
>JBBPMA010000730.1:0-18033 GCA_038090075.1 Xanthoconium purpureum | reverse complement strand
GAAAAGTAACAATCAGTGACGTGTTTTTGTCACTGAAAGAAAGTGTATTTCACTGATTTCTACTGACAATGGCGCTGATTATCAGTGAATCGATCATTGATTATCATGGCATTCACTTCCCCTAGTGGTACCGGTTCAAATGTTGAGTTGGAAGTTGCCGCGCTTTCCATCATGTTCCGCTCACCCCCGAGTCCCAAATCACATCGACAGTGGTTTCATGCCCGTCTTCGCCAATATGTGGCTTCAAGTTCTCCAGACCGGGAGCTTCTTCGTGCTTCGCACACGAAGAACTGCAAAATGCTCTCTCATACATACTTAGCCTCTTCATCATGGTCCGGGGTTCCGTTACCTGAGTGCACGCATGATCCTGTGCGATCATCGATCAGCTCTGGCAGACCCTTCCTCACCACACAGGATCTCGAATGACAATTCTTGACTTTGATTGGTCCAGTACGATATTTCTCTCGCATACAAATATTTTCGGTTACTACTTTTCCGGTAGTGTTCTGCATCGATCTAGAATCTCGGAACGTCCTTCTGTCTCTTCCTCTCGCCCGACGAGCCACCGAGGTGGCGAAGAGTATGCTTACTTTCAATTCGTTACCTATTCCTCTCGATAGGGAAATAAAATATAGATAGATTCAGCCTTTCTTACCACAATACATATGCATCCCAGGAACCCTTTTTCGTCAGCTCATTGAATCCCTCCCCGTAATGCAGCTGACGCTTGCATTTGCGTGACTATTTGGAATCACCCTCTCTCTTCCTTTCCCCTCGACCATTCTCCCCGCCTCCACCTCTTTTCCCAGACCCGTTCCGATGCCTACCACTCCACCGTCCTCCAACATGCCAACCAAGCGCCGTATTATCTCTCCTTGCGCTTCCACCGCACTGCGCAACTCTAATATTTGTTGACTGAGTTCCGTCTGATTCTGCGCTAGCTTCCGATTGGACAGATCACGCTCGCGTATGGCCAAGGACACGTCCGACTCCGGATCCAGTTCCGAAGTAAGGTCTAGATCTTCGTCGGTCTAGTTACCTACGTGTCAAAGGGAAAGGATAGGCAAGGAAGGAGACCCACTTCGTGCTTCGTCATCTCCTTCCACACGATGCTGAACTCTCGTCCAAGCACAAAACTGGGGAGGGCGATCAGGAGCAGGCCAAAGGCCAGGAGCGGGATTGTGATTAAGCGACCAAGGATAGATCGCGGGGTTATCTCGCCGTAACCTACTGTCGTGATCGCTGTTTTCAGTCATAGCATTGTTAGGATATAAAGGTAAACAAGAAGGGATGATGAGTGGATCGGGTGTAACTGATGAATGGATGGAAGTGAGACTTACTAACGAGGACGAACCTGATAGAAGATGTGAGGGATGCAGAAGCTAGTAAACCAGAATCCGGGAGTAGGACAGGGCAACACTCTTACCACGCAGCGGCTGGTATGGACTATTCATTCAGAGGTAAGTAGGGACAAGAGTTCAGTTTGGATGGGCTCACAGCGAACTGTGATGGATCTCCGTCGGAATTGATGAATGTCTCTAGTGTATCATCCCACGTTCCTCGTTCGGCAAAGTACCTGCACGAATGGAATCGATTTCGACCAGATAATATTGCGTGAATGACTCACAGGAGGGTACTGAAGACCGTGAGCAACATGGCAATGAAGAAACTGAGCGCCAGGAGTGCGTGGTGCGATCGTCGGACGGAAAGGTACATAACTTCAATCGTTCTTTCATGGAGTGGGTCAGACGCTCGGCGAAGATGGTAACTCCATCGACATGCTTACAAGAGGATAGTACTGTTGTATCTGAAAGGTCGGAAGACTCGCAACAGACGGAACATCCGAAGGATGGAAAACCGAAATAGGACGGACTGAATGGGTCAAGATGTTGAGACGCGACACAAACGAGGTCGAAAAGCATACGGTGTCCTGTTGCAACATTACTTCGATGTAGTAAGGCAGTATAGCCAACGCGTCTATGACACCATAAAACGCTATTCACCGTGATCTGCGCATGAGGGACGGACCACCAATATTCATAGTAAATGATGGGACGTACAAAATACCCATTTAAAAAGCGTTATCCATGACCAACTCCAGGCGAACAGTCGAGCACAGTACTCGACCGTGAACAACAGCACTAGACTGGTTTCCAACCCGAACCACACGCGAGGAGAGATAGAGTGGAAGCTCGGAACAGTCTCCAGAATCGTCACGATAGCCGAGAAGACGATGAGGGACGTCGAAGCAAAGTGTACAAGGAAGGCGGAAGAAGAGGAGGTAGGTCGCTCGAGGAGGTCAAAGATGGCGCGCTTCTTGGGTGACTTGATGGGATCTGGACCCTCCTCAAAGATGGAATTGGGGAAAATGTCTTCGACATTTTGCGGGGAGTCTGGTCGTGTGTCTTCAGTCAAAAACCGAACGGCTACGGATGATATGCGGGCGAGCGGGATTGACTGAGACATGCGGCACGCCGAGGGGCCCTTATTGAAGTTAAGTTGAGCAGAGTCTTGCAAGAAGTTGGAGTGCTGAAGTGGACGGTTGACTATAGATGACAGCTTGATGGGGTAACAAAGTCAAGTTAGACTTCTAAGTATTCCCTTTTCATGTAAACAGGCGGTGACATGGTTAGCGGAGACTTTCTAAAAATGGAAGGTCTTTCGGCGGCACGCGGAACAAAGCGCCGCTCAAAATATACTTTTCGGAGCGTGAACTCACTCAGGTCCCGACGTATTTCAAACTTAGGTATGACCGTGAAGCAACAGAGTGGTTTCCGTCTTTTCAATGTTTCCAACGTTCTTTATGACAGGTAGACTCGCTGCTTTTTTGTAGGAGAGACGTGTTTTTTTTTGAGGTATCTCGTTCGTTCATTCAGCTTTAATTCCTGCTCTGGGGTACACCAATCTTCGCTAGATATATTTGGCCGCTTTGATTGCCCAGCGCTTCCAAGGGCTTAAAAACGGCCGATGCGCAGTTGAACCTTCTGGCATTTGTTTCCAAAGTCCTTGCTATCGACAGGTGAGGTTCTCCCCACCCATGTCTCCGCGACCCCAGGTCAGATGTCAGTATGCTCAAACTCACATCAGTATCAGCACTATTCGCAATGAGCTACGCTCTACCAAAACCTACGCCACGTCAAGATGGAGAAGTGGTTACTCGGAGTTATCAACAGGAGATGTTGGACGCTAGCTTGGTCGAAAACATTATCATCGCGCAAGATACTGGGTCAGGAAAAACTCTTATTGCTGTTCTGCGCATGAAAATCGAGTGTGACCGCGAACCATACAAGGTGACATTGCCACTCTAAGGGGTGAAGTGCTACTTATCGATAGTTCCAAAGGTTTCGTGGTTCGTTGCACCAACTGTGACGCTTTGCGAGCAGCAGCATGAAGTGATCCAAAAAGCGGTTGGCTCGGTCGGCTTGATTCATGGTGGTCTAGAACCCAAACAGTGGACGAACCCCAACTTGTGGAAAGACGTTCTCAAGAAACACCGTGTTATAGTTTCCACCCCTCAGGTCCTTCTCGACGCTCTCAGTCATGGATACATCAGCCTCGGCCGGGAGGTCGGCCTCCTCGTCTTTGACGAAGCTCACCATGCAAACGACAATCACCCGATGAATTGCATCATGCGGGACTTCTACTTTAGACTTCCCATCCGTTCGCCCACCGGAGCCGGCAGCCATGGGCCTGTCAGGGAGGAAAGACCAATGATTCTTGGCCTCACCGCCAGCCCCATGTTTGGCGGCAATGCCGCAGCGGCGTTCAGGTGGACCCCTTTTAGGCTCTTCAATCAAAGATTCTGATGTTTCTACGATTCTTCTTAGAACGCTGGAGATGAACCTTGACAGCGTCATTCGTAGCCCTAGACAACATCGCGAGCAGCTTGAAGCATATGTTTACCGACCAGAGTTCAGGCATGTTTTGTACAGCATGCCATGGAAGTACAGCACCTGTCATGAAGGCTCGAAGAACTTCCAGGCACTCAAACAAGTGGCGGAATCGATGGATATCCAGAAGGATCCCTACGTTCTGTCCCTCCGCGATAGCCTAGCAAGAATGCCCCCCGGACCCGAGAAGGACCGTCTTGATCAGAAACTGTCCAAAACGATCTTGAAGACCAACTCGTACACGCACAAGGGCATCAAAGATCTTTTCGGTGCCGCTCATGATATCTGTTATGACCTTGGTCCGTGGGCGGCGGACTGGTACATCCAACGCGTCGTCGAGTTCGCTCTCGAGAATGCCTATCCGTACAGCGACATTACAACCGCATGGAAGTCCAGGGAAAAGGCGTACCTCATCCGTCACCTCAAGAGTATCAAGGTTACGCCTGTCTCCCACGACCCTCAGTCCGTCGAAAACGGTCTTTCGGACAAACTCCGCGTCCTCATCCGAACATTAGAGGAAGAAAAGGAACGCGCTGAGACTTTCAACGAACAATACAGCGGGATCGTGTTCATTACGAGGAGGGACGCAGTGCTCGCACTGGCTGCGGTTCTCGAACATCACCCTCGAACGAGGGATCAAGATTCGTTCAGAGTAGGATGCCTTATTGGCTCTTCTGAGAGCTCCCACCGTAATTCATTCCTCGATATCACGCGAAAGATCCCACGCGAACCGCAGGCTGAAACGCTGGACAAGTTCAGATCCGGGGAAAGGAACCTTATCGTTGCAACGGCGGTCGCAGAGGAAGGCCTGGATATCCAGGCTTGTGGAAACGTCATTCGCTGGGATATCCCGAACAACATGGCGAGTTGGGCACAGAGCCGAGGCCGCGCGAGGAGGAAACGTAGTACTTTTGTCCTCATGTTCGAGCGTGGAGGTATTGATGACGCTCGTATCGCCCAGTTTGAGCAGCTAGAGAAAGACATGGTCGCACAGTACAACAAGGAACGGAAGGCTGTCAAAGTCCCGCCGCCAGTGGTGTCGGAGACCGACGATGAGTTCGAACTATGCGAGTTTCAAGTCGAATCTACGGGGTAGGTGATCAGCCCTATTTGAGACCGTGTGCCTGTGGATGACCGTTCTTCATTTTCAGGGCGTTACTCACTCTCCAGGCGGTTGTTTCCCACCTGAACCATTTCTGTTCTGTCCTCCCAAACTCTAGGCATACTAGCCACGTCGCCCTCTATGATATCGATCCCCCGGATTTACCACAGGGTTGGCATGCTCTCGACGCTGGACAGCAAGGAATCACAGCGTACCAGGGTCCCTATGGTTGTACGTTGACCTTACCCAAGGTTTTGCCACCCGAACTTCGCGTCTACACTGTCGAGCGGAAATACCCTTCCAAGCGATCCGCATACCAACATGTCGCGTTCAAAGCCTATGTTGAATTGTACAGAGCCGGACTCCTTAACGACCACCTGCTACCCCTGACAAGCATTGTTGAGCCACAACTGGAAGACGAAGTGAAGGACATGTTGAAAGACATCGAGAAGCGTCACGGGACGGCTTCTGTGACGAACCAGTTGAACCCTTGGCTGCCGTCAATCGAACAAGAGACTTGGTGGTTGACAGAAGTCGCTGTTGAGGGACTTCCTTCCCTGACGCTCTTCACGCGCATCAAGATTCCTGTGCTTGGAGCGGATGAGCTTCCCATTCTACATCATCCAAGGAAGGGTAGGATGGGAGTCAAACTTGGTCCAACGACCGTCGTCACCCTGTCGCAAGAAGAGTTGACAGTAGCCCGAGAGAGTACACGGAGGCTATTTTGGAGTTTTTATGGCTCGCGGCTTGACTGGTCACGCCTTGACTTCGCATACCTGTTTAGCATCAACGCGGACCCAGATGCCAGTGCATGGCTGTCCCGGCGCAGTTGGGCGATGCAGATAGACAACAACGCGAACTCGCAGAGAGCCCATTCTGTCAATGCGGAGACATTTGCTTCAGAATATGGGTACCTAACCAATCTTACCTGGGTCCGTGATACCCGTTCTTTTGGAAAGCTCCATCGTTTCGTTCGTTGGCACTACGAGAAGCTTACCGAGGAAGAAGAGGCAGAGATATGCGCTCGTCGAATTTACTCGCGGTTTGAGGAAGTTCGCGTCACGTATCCCCTCCTCGTCGTCGAGCCTCTCCCACCAAGATCCAATTTCTTGCTTTCTCTTCCCGTCTCCAACGTGATTTCGAAGCCGTTGTTCCTCCTTGCCAAGTACTCCTACCTCGAAATCCTATCTCCCACGGAATGTGAATATTCGCGAATTATTCCATCGATCCTTCGTCGCCTTGAGACTGCCATGATTGTCAAGTCTCTCAGAACGACCCTTTTCCCTCGCGCTCCCCTCGCAAAGATACCTTCTCCCTTCCTCACGACTGCAGTGACAGCCCCTGTCGCTGAGGACACTACCAATTACGAACGCCTTGAGTCGCTCGGGGATGCTGTGCTCAAATTTATTGTCGCCGTAAACCTGATGGCTACATATCCGCTGTGGCACGAGGGATATCTAACCAGACGCAAGGATCATGCCGTGGCCAACTCCCGTCTTGCGAAAGAAGCCATTCGACGATCTATCTTTTGGTGGATTATCCGTACCCGTTTCTCGCCCAAACGGTTTAAGCCGTTGTATCTCTCTACACCAGAGCAGCTTGTCGCCACCCCTGGTGATCCTCTCGAAGGACCCAATGACGAGCAAACCAACGATGAGCCTGTGGTTGGAGGGGCCAAGACGCGCAAGGAGGTTGAGCAACTGTCGACGAAGATGTTGGCGGATGTCGTCGAGTCTCTGATCGGTGCTGCTTACCTCCACGGCGGGTTCGATTTTGGTGTATCCTGTGCTCAGCTGTTCGGTCTAGGGCTGGAGTGGCATCCCCTTCCGGAATGCGTTGAAATGGCGCTGTCCCGCGTCGAGCATACTGATCAGGTGTCGACCCAGTTGAACGACGTCGAACGCATGCTAGAGTACACATTTCAGCGCAAACTGTTGCTCGTCGAGTCGCTCACACACGCGAGCTACCAGTATGACGATAGGACGGTGTCGTACGAACGCATGGAGTTTCTGGGGGACGCTCTGTTAGATATGATCGTCGTCGACTTCCTATACAATTATCCTGGGAAAACGTATCCCCCTCACGGCATCCACATTCGCAAATCGGCCGTCGTTAATACCCATTTCCTTGCCTACATCTGCCTTCGAACTTCTCTCGATGTCGACGCGAGCATGCCCGGACCTGATCAACGCGGCAAGATCGCGATGCAATCCAAGACGAATATCATCCGCCTTTTCCAGTGTCTCCAGCACTCCAGCCCTGTCATCCTCGAAGACCAAAAGCTCACCTATCAGCGCTTCAACATCGTGAGGGATGAAATCGAGGCTGCGTTGACGACCGGCAATGTATTCCCCTGGGCCGCTCTCACCCGCTTACAAGCCCCAAAAATCTTTAGCGACATGATCGAGAGTCTCATCGGGGCGGTGTACCTCGACTCAAAAGGCCACATAGACACCGTGAAGAAGCTGCTTTGGAAGCTTGGCGTGTTGAACCATCTGGACCGGATCATCCGCGATGACGTATACGTGTTGCACCCGGTCTCGAGGCTGTCTGTCTGGGCAGCGCGTCAGCAGAAGCCGATCACGTATGAGTATACGGAGGAGAGGGGGTTGGTGATTTGTACGATCAACGTGGAGGGACGGGAGCCTGTCAGTGCGCATGCGCAGAAGAGGGGACATGCGAGTCAGGAAGAGGCGCGATTCGCTGCGGCGGAGAAGGCGATCGCTGTGTGGGAGGTGGAATGAGTGGGGTGGAGTGCGGCGGGAAATACGTTGAGAGTGTTGCGAGTCAGGGAACGGGGTCTTGGTATCAACTATGAAATTCTTGTGATTTCAGCCAAGTATGCATCATCGTGTATATGATAGACCAATAGTGATCGTGTCTTGGCTTCTCCACTGTCGGAAGCTGGCGCTGAGCGCTGAGAACCCATCATGAGTCAAGAGCGGAGATTACACCCCACCAGGCACCACACATTCGAATTTCGAACGCGCACGTAGAGCCCGCGGGATCGATGTAAGGAACAACGCTCATGTACTTGAACTGCACATTGATCAGATTTTGGACGGTCAGATAGGGACTTGATCACGACAGTGCCAATGGTTGTAATCTCGCCCCCACCCTATACTAAAGAAGGTGATAGCATCGAAGCTTCTGTTCGACGCCCCAGCTCGGCTTGACGGTCAACCTGTCACACCTGCAAGCGTCCGAGAGAAAAAACGGCATACTTTGTGCGATATGAACCTAATAATGGCTGATTGACCCGAATCAGCGGTTGTGGTGAAGCTGATCAATGATGTCGACTAAGTTGCGCCACTCGGGTAGATATGATTATGCCCTACCGTTATACGTTCTGGGAATCTCCAGGACTAAGTTGAATGTTCAGAACTGAACAATAACCAGATGTGGTGGAGAAAGAGCGGCCCTGAATGTCGCCAAGTTCAGCAAGACATCTCGAGCCGGGCTGAGTCTGATTGCTGACCCTACATAGTTTGCCACCTGGAGTTATATTTCTTATTTCATTCATATCCACATGCCTTTCACCGAGCGACATATTTTGCAGCATGATGGAGTCAGATCTTACGAGACAAATACACGTTGTGTTACAGACTAGTTTCTTCCGCTCCGGCCTCTTCAGCCTTGAGCTTCGCCTCAGCCTTTTCCCTGGCAATCCGGGCTCTGTAGGCAGCAGTGCTCCCCGTATCGTCCAACCACCACTTGCCCCACTTTGGGCCCTATAAAATGTATCGGCGTAAACTCCGCGTCCACAGAATAAGCAACCATAACAGCCTCCGGTCTTACCTTCTCTACGGGTTTTCCTGCTGCCAACTCACCCTTGCGTTCCATGAGCTCAGGCATCAAATCATACTTGGAACGATCGAGAGGCTTCAAACTGATGCGTGAACGCCTGTTATCTGAATTTAGCCATGTTGCACACCTTGGCTTGCTCGATCCTGGGAGCTTCCAGTCCACCCTCGGCGTTGTTTCTGGATCGCACAGGCGTGAGCAGCCCACATTCAGAGCAATATACGTCGTGCATTGTCTCCGCGCCCTGACGTCCTTGTTTGAGCGAATTGAACATGAACTCGCGTGTGTGAACTCCACGTCGGAGCGCTGTCCACACCCTACAAGAAACCATCAGTTAGCATCATCTAAACTGCGAAACGACGGAAGGTAGCCCACCAGTCGATAAATTCGGTATATTTGCCACACCTGGGACAGGCCGCGGGGAGGCCAACTACTTTGGTCCCACCCAATCCTGTTTCCTGGAAGTCACGACCACCGAAGATTTGGTTGAGTCTGAGGTATTCGTCTTCGGTGATGTACCATAGATATGTATCGCGGTCGTCATCGCGAACAGGGAGGAGCTTTGTGGGGGGTTTGATCTTGTTGTGCGACTGCAGTGCAATGGTTGTGAGATGACAAAAGAGATGAAGGGAAGGGAAGACCCACGGGGATAAAGGGCACGTCTTGGTTGATGACTGGCATACTTGCGAGTGGGTTGGCTGGTGTAGATCCGAGGTTTATATGGTCACCAAGCTGCGACCGGACACCATCCCTAACAGGGCAGCATTCTAGAAGTTCGGTTCAGCTCTTGACGTCGCATCCTGGAACCGATTTTACGACCTATTATGTAGTGTCAAGGGTGCTTACTTACGTTCAAAGCAACCCCAAATTCACCTGCCTTTTCTAGGAAAAGAATCGTGTAAGTACTTAAGTATGCATCTGGCTGACTGTTTATGACAGTTGTTGATCAAGAATGCGTGGGAGTTCCTGGCATTACTGATACTCTTCCTTCGCCAATTTTCCCAACTATACGTGCACAGAACCAAAATTCTCTGCACAGGCTGGCTGTATCGGGGCAAGTTATCACAGGCGCCTGCTGCATACCGTCCAAATCCCAAATCTGTCTTGCAGACTGTTGCTGCAGTGCTTTCCTTCATCAGCCGGTTCGTGAACTAAGGCACACAAGAGATCCTTTCGGGTAATCTGCTCAGAGTTTCTGTTTACAAACTGCGAACGCCCTACGGTGGTTCGATCAGAACAACGATTCTCGGTAACTCATCGTGTGCCAGTCACCGTCGTGTTCTGCATGGTCGTCGCAGCTAGTGCGATCCTCGGACTTGTGTAAAAGTCCGGCGCGACGTGCCTTGGGAGGACTTTGGTCCCCGACGTTGGGAACCACCATCCCAGCGCGCGGCTTCCGTTTCATTACGAGCTGACATCATTTTGGTCAAGTCACCAACGAGCTTTCCTCGAAAAGGCACTATGAGATATCCGTTTCGAGCTACTCGGCTCGATGGCGTTGGCTTCTCCCACATCGACATTCAAGTTACGCCGCTCACGCCCCGCACCCATTTGTGCCGTCTTGGCTATCCGTTCGGGGACAAGGAAGTGTTGACACTATTGTACAGGACTTCTTTCATAACTATCAATCTACTCTAGGTCGATAGTCCACGAGCGCACCATGTCCAAATTCTATCTCCGCCCGTTTGGGGCGAACCATTGACCGTACGTACAAGGTCGAGACCTTTCCTTCTAACTTCGGGTCCCTTTTTAGATCCTAATGGATTCTTTTATGTCATTGAGATGATGGTCAATGTTTCCCCATCTTTGGTTGTCGTAATTTATGACAGTAGGGCAGCCAAGACTGGCGCCGCCGTCGCATTTTGATCAAGTCGGTATTCATCTATATCTAGTAATCGGTTCAATGTAGGGTCTTCCCAAGGAGCTGAACAACTTGCTCCACCCAAGCTCCACCTATTTCTTCCCCTGTCCCCCATATCTCCCGGGACATTCAAATCGTGCCCTCGTTCCTCTTACACAGCGTGACAGAATCGTATCTGACAGGGTCGGAGACTGCATGACCCATTCGCGCTCCAGTTGTTCCCGACCGACTATGGCGTCATCAAAAACAAAAAGGAGACAGAACCATTCTTCGCGAAATTGCGACGTGCAACATACCATCCAATGTATGGAGCCGTCGAGGTTGTCTATTGTACGTCGAATGCGCCACTGCGACTCTGAACCGATTGGCATCTCCCAAACTGCGTGAGTGATTACCTAGCAGTGCGAGATGCAAGGAGCCCTGCCATCAAGTTTGGACGAACGCCTGGCCTCACGGCAGACCCTTTCGTCGACTTCGGTACCATTGTAATATTGTTGCAGTCGTTCATGCACATTCCTTTTAGCCTCCACTTGACTTGTACAGTCAGTCGGCCTCGGAATCTCGTCTTTTGCCCACGCACTCCGATCGACTGTGCTTGTGCCAGTTCTCGAAGTCGGGAAGGTCCCAATACTGGGCATCCCCGAGCGCACTCAACAAAGTGGACGTTAAGTTTATCATTTCATTTCTGCGACCCAACTGTATGATCAAGTGGGGACGATGTCATTGGCGGTCCCTAGAGATTCACCTTCGGGTTTTGCCTACTCGACGCGAAGGGGGGCTGGTTGAGAAGAAGTCATTTCCGCACAAAATCTGAGAGCTGTGGCATCGGACTGGTAAAGGACACCCCTCAACTGATACACACTCGAATTCGCCAACGACTATCACGACACGGCTACGCAACTACAATCCAACAAGCTCATAACGACAATGAGACACAATCAATGCTTGTGATACTGCACTCGATAGGACATGATTTGGCTAGTCTAGGCTTCTTCCGAGGCTTGCTCCTTGAGAATTGTAGAAGGAGGTGCATCCAACAACTCAATGTGACTGTAATACTGAGACGAGTGTCAGTAGAGTAAACATTTGATAGTGACAGAGGCAGACCAGGACGTCAGACTCAGAAACCGTCAACGACTTGGCATACTCCGCCAATGCTTGCTCGTTGATAATTTCAGAGGCGCCATAGGACCAGGTGAAGCCACCAGGCCAGGCGGGCTGAAAGGCTCGTCACAGCGAATCTTCCGGGTCAAGGGATACATACAACTTGAATGGCGGGCATTGTACGTGGAGATAGTAAGAGATAGTGTTGTTGTCTGATGTGATTGGTGAACCCGACTTTAGGGATTTGCAGCCTCTTTTATACCGTTGGATGGATCAAACCGGCCACCACACTCCAGTTTGGGCGTGCTCGGCGTTGCAATAGGCCATGACCTATTGGATCACGATGAACCATGCGAAGGTATCCGATGTCAGTCCGAACCATCGCGCTGAAGAAAGGTCTTTCGTCATATTGTTTGAGGTACCCAAGGGCTTAGCCAAAAGTTCCTTGATTTCGTGCACCCAAGAGTGCAATCAAACCTTTCAGAGAAAGAAGGAAATGAGACCTATGCCACTTCCACGAGCATGGTTTCCATGAATGTGTGCACAAACCTGCGGGCATGTGACATGGTTGACCGGATTCAAGAGCGTAAACGGTTTCGGAAAGTTGACCAGCGGGAAAGGGGCCTGTGTGGTTCATCATCATGCGCGTGACACATGTGACGACCGCGGTTCGTTATATATAGATCCCCGCTGGGCGCTTAGAGTCAACCGAAAGTAAGGGCATAAGCGGAGGATTCCGCGCACCTGGTCCATATGGTGCATATGTAAGTAGGGGACCTAATTCCGAAAATTCTCGTCCTGTAATGCAACCTCTTTTAAGTGTAAGAGAGAAAGTTCCATGTCTTTTCATTTCAACAGTTTTGAAATACTAAGTAGATCTTGAGATACGGCGAAGCTGTTCGCCAATTCACCAGATATCCGAGTCCGTCTGGTAGTTTTGTTAATAGTAACTCTGAGCAAAAGGTCTGCAGGGAGCATCAATTATCATCCTTGAAATTGGGGTACACATGCATTGGCTGGCGAACTGAGCCTGGGTCAAACTGTGATAAGAATCATTCTTGCCCATAACTGGATAGAATGAACGTAAATTACATCCAATGTTGGTCCAACAGCACGATTATTAGTAAAAATATGACTTCCAATGTCAATCACACCAACGTATGTAGGATGCAATTTGGCCCTTGTGTCACCTTGGGCTAAATTTTGGCAGGTGGGAAAGTTTGGGGTGTGAACGTTTGAACGCCCGGCGGGCGTTGCCCGCCCTTGTACAAAGATAGACCATGCCTCCACATTCAAACTACGTATCTTCGAACCAAACGACAACCTGTCATGGACTACAGTGTCCAAAACACAAAGGAGAGGTTTGATTTGGTAAATGTCGCCGTGACCGCCTCCCCATATCTGCAGAAGAAACTTACATGGCCAGGTAACTGGCGGTCGGCTATTTAGAGGATAAAAGTGGCACTGGAACCCGCGGGATGCGATCTTGTGAAACGATCACCTTGCTGCGCTGCCAGCGCGGGAACAAGAATAGTCAGGATTCGGGAGGAGCTGTTCGCAGCGCTTTTCTCGACCCCGTCCTCATGAGCAGCCACGTAGGTGATTCGGAAGCTCGACACGACGGCGGGACATACTACCGAGACGGCGCCGTGAGCAACTCAGAAACCACCGTGATTGAAGGCTGGCGGATCGTAGGCAAAGGCAAAACATGGCAGCGCGTGAACGCGTGAGCATTCCTGCCAGAGACTCTGAGACGGCATCGCGGATGCACAAGTTGCAGCAATGGTTTATCATCCTATTCCTCATCGCCGCGAAAAGTATGAGATAAATTCGTGTTTCAAGAAATCTGGATCGCGGAATGTGCCGTATGAACGGTTAAGTCGGCTTTGAGCTCGTGCAGATTGCGTCCTAGAGGTAACATGCTGTCCTCTCCAGCGCCATATTCAAAGGGCGAGAATTGGTGTCTTGCGTGATGCATAGCATGCCAGAACATACCTGCCTTTGGTCGCATCCGACCTTGCATCCATTCGGCTTGACCGTCGCCAGCGCTGGGGACTGAAATCCTTCCCGGTTTGACTTGGTTCGACGGTGCATCGTCGACGGATCATGGTTGCCGCAAACCTTTTACAACCCTTCGATAGGTCTGGACAGATCGTGGTGAACGCGTGAACGGCATGTTCCCAACTGTAGCTTGCAGAAGGAAGAGATAACAGTTGTCAAGGAATGCACCGCCACCAGTTGTCCTCTATGCAAACGAGGGTTCATAAATACATCCGCAAATCTGGCACCTCTATTGCGTCCTGAGCAAGCCAAATTACTGCTGCTGCTGAAACGCGTTCCAAGCCTCGTTCAACGTTCCAAACACGCCATTTGCAATCATCCTCTGCTCCACTGTCGTATTCCCCGAATTCAGCTGTGTGATTCGTCCATCAGCTCCCCGTTTCCCATCAATGCGCGATACGATATACGATACTCACCTTGTCCGGATGCACCCTCGCGATCGCCCTCACATACGCCCCCTTGACCTGCCCCTTGCTGACCACCTCCGCCATGCCGACTTTACGCCATCCGAGCCCAGGCCAAAGGATGGTGTCGAGGGAGGTGAGAAGGGCACGGATGTTACCTTCTCGACCGTTTTTCCATGCAGTTATCCGGGCATCCACGGCGTCCTTGCATGCCAGACGCGCAACGTCTTCCGTTTGTTGGGCGTTATGCGTAGAGCGGAGCGCATTGAGGGCTGCAGAAGGCGGCAAAGATGGAGAGGGTTTGGGTTTGGGACGTGAATGAGGCGTGGAGTTGGGTTTGGGCTTGGTCTTTGGAGGGGCGGATGGAGTCTCCCCCGCCGCGACTCTGTTGCCGTCCAGCATCCGTCGACAGCGACCCACACCCTTGGCTGCCTCCCCCTTCACACCTGCGCCTGCCCATTCTGCACCAAGGAGTGCCTCCCACGTCCGTTGCGCCACGTCCCACTTCTCGAGACCCTCGAGTGCTTCGGCGCGCCGTCTGAATGCCTTTGAGAGTCCCTCGACCAGATCGACGGAGGTAGGTAGGTCCCCGTTCGATGTAGTGCCGCCATCACCTTGGACAGACACGCTTACTTTGCCCGTGCCCACCTCCACCGACGTCTTCTCGTCAAAACCCGAGTCGGTTCCTGCAAATGACATCTCCTCCACCCCTCCAACCCCACTGACGCCACCAACAAACCGCCGGACGATCACGATGGCTTCTTCACATGCCTTGATCGTCTCCCTCAGCTCACCGACCTTTGACCGTATGAGCGCCAGATTGGTCAAGATGGGTACTCGCAATAGATGTTCGGATGGAAGCGCAGAAAGTGCGCGCATATACGCTGCAAGGGCAACAGGGAAGTCACCCCGCTTGTATGCATCCGTCCCTGCGGACTTGTGAGACGTTGACGTGGTTAGCGCAGACAGTGCGATGATGGTCGTGAATATGCGTGGAGGTTGAGGTGGTCGTTGTGGTGTCGACGGGCCGGGCGATGCGGACGCTGTAGATGACATAGATGCAGGGACAGACGAAGGTGGTGGGGCTTGCGGTTTGGGCTTACCACGCCGAAAGGGAGATTGGTATGCAGATGTAGGAGAGTCGGTGCTGAAGAGATCAACTTCTTGAGGGGGAGGTGGTTGTGGATGCGATTGTGGAGGACGACGCGCAGGAGGGCGCTCCGTTTCCTGTTCCTCCTCGCCGTCGTCCTTGAACCCAGGTTGTACGGCGCTACCACCGTCTGTCCGGTCCGGTCTCCGCCCACTCGCATACTCATGGTCACGCATCCATCTCGGCCTGCCATCCGAGATCTGCGCGCCATTTGCAGCAGCGGCCTTCTCCTCGTACATCTTGACAGCCCTCTCCTTTCCCTCCTTCCACAGCGCATTCGCCTTGTTGAACACACCACGACCGATCTCGCTTGCTTGAGACAAGAGTTTCTCCGCAGTGATGTCGAGTTGGGGTTGAGATTGCGATTGCGATTGCGGATGTGCTTGGAAGGGTTGCGGGGATTGTGTATGTGCGTCAGTGCGTGATGGCGGTGGTCGACGGGGTGCTTCGTCCCTGTCTCTGTCGCCGTTTCTGCGACGTTCGCGCTCAGGTGGACGTGGTGACACACGCGAAGATCCTTCCTGGCCCGCTTGGGAGAGTAACAACTCTGCCGCAGCCTGCACATCGAAACCATTTTCAGCCATGGTATTCGCAAGGGCAGCACGTGCGTCGACGGGGGAGAACCCCATTTCGACTAGCTGACCAGTGATGTGTGGAGGGGGCGAAGAACTAGAGCGCGGTGGGCGAACAGGTGGTCGCGTCGATATGGATGGGTTGGGGGAGGGAGAGTGTGAATGAGACTAGAGTATACGCGCATACATCAGTAATAATCCGTTGAACACAAGAATGGATCGTACCACAGGCTTGCCTAAATCGCCCAGTATATCATCCTTGTCTTGCCCACCCCGAGTACCAAATGTGTCCTCCATATCCGAATTATCGTCTCCGAGGAGGACATCCTCACGATCGCCAAAGTTAAAGTCACCGGGGGTACCCGTAAGAGAGCGTGGCGGCACCTGCGGTTGAGGTGGAGACGTCCGTGGCTCTGAAGAACCGAAGTCGTCGAGATCCCACAGGTTTGCGGGCTGTGTCTGTGATACCGGTTTCGTGGGTGCAGGTCCAGGCTGTGATTTGGATGGTTGTGAAGTGAACTCGGAGAGACCCCAATCGTCGTCAGGAGTCGTCGTCGTCGACGATACAGCCCCGGCCGGAGGCGCACTGTCGAATCCGAAATCAAAGGTATCCCGTGATGACGTGTTTCCTTGTGCGGATGTCGTCGGCCGCGGACTGGCCGTCGTTGGTCGCGCCAGCGCATCGAGCCCATCCCAAAGCGATGGAGAGGAGGACGTAGGTTCTCTCCGAGTAGACGTAGCGTTATTTTGCGCCACTTTTGCTTTCTGTGCGAGAACCGTTCGCTCGGCCATGGTCAAGTTGGCCCGATCTGGGCTTCGGTTGGCTGGGGTGCCATCCAGCGACGAGGCAAACAAGTCGCTGAACGCATCTCCTCCTCGAGAAGCTGGTTGGGGCTGCCGGCCTTGCCGATCGCTGGGCCGGTTGTTTGCGACGTGTCTGCTGGACGGTTGCGATGCAGATAGGATCGAAAAGGCGTCGTACTGTTGTCTTCGTGGTGGAGCTGACGAACCGATCGTCTTCTGGGGCTGTTGTGGCGTTGGCTTTGTCGGGGCTGACGATGCCCAGAGATCAGCAAACGAATCAGACATTTCGCAAAAAAAAATGGAGTCGGTGACGCGGTGAAACATCCAAACTCATCCGAGACAGTGTGATTATGTAAGCATCGGTGTCTTCAACGGTACTTTTCAACCTCTGGAAGTGTTCTATCAAAGTGTAGGCTAATCTGATGGAATTCGTGATTTTTTGTGTAGTGCTCATACCTGTTCATGAATTGATTGAAGTTTGGATTCACGCAGTTCAGATCCTGAATCCCACGTCGACATTCTAGCTATCCGGCTGGTTGTCCCCGAACAAACGTCAGAACGTCTCGCCTCCCTCGTCGCTGGTCTTTCGTTCCACTCAAGTGACCGGCACAAATTCGGTAGCGTGAGCAATGTTTTCTCCCTGAGGCCTGAAATATGGTACAGGACTGCTCATTGCGTGACATTCGTGGCTAGGTGAATTGTCGACGGCTAGTGATACTAGTGACCTAGCATCACGTGTTTGTTCGGGATAAAAGCCTGCATCGGCACCAGGCCGCCAAGCCACAACGTCAGTGATAGTGCGCCCATGTATTTAATGTAAGGCTAAGCTCATTCGTCTTTACTTTATACAGCTTTTACTCGCTAGCATCAATTTCGCGACCAAGGGGTGGAGCCTCTTGTGCTTCAAACCGATTGGACGTTGGTATAAACGACCATACCAAATTCTCCCCCTCCGTACTCCGAGGACGAAATATCTGCGACAGGGCCCTCCCGACGGCCTACGTGGCTTCTATCGCAATCAAACCAGTTTGCGGAGCTTCTAGTGCTAGGTCCCCGTTATTCAGCCCCGCAAGTCCGCCGCATCGATTAGAATCTCTATATTACTCCCCTGGTCCCCTTTTGCCTTAGAACCACTTTTTTCATTTCTGTCCAGGCCGGAATTTCCAACTTGGCACCGAGCACCCCCTATTTCCGGAGCAGCAAGCGATACAACTTACAACTGATAAGATTGTGTCTTCTGTGCCAGAGGTCTCCAGCCTGTCGACGACGAGCGATAATAGA
>JBBPMA010000729.1:0-18034 GCA_038090075.1 Xanthoconium purpureum | reverse complement strand
GGAAGGAAACGTGCGGCGGTGGCTGGAGAGGTTCTTGTTTACGGGAGATGGGAGGAATATCAGGAGGGTGTGGGTACAGGGAGTGTTTGTGGGGGGTGCGGAGAGGGACGCGGCGGTGCGTGGCACTGTGAGTGCCTCTGGTGCTGGTGCTGCCGTGGATGCTCCGGGAGAGTCGAGGGACAGGGCTGCGGCGCGCGTGGCAGGTGACGAGCGAGAGGGGTGGGTTCTCTGATCCGCATGAACGTGATGGTGGAGGGTAGGCTTCTTGGGTTCCAATTGTACATACAGGACGTGTACGATGGTCGTCCAGCATTGTATGAGATGTCATACTATAGGCTGGGCCCGGGGAAACTAAGGCGTGTTGTTTTTGCAGAAGGTACTCCTGATCCAAAGGGAAGGAGTCATACATATTTCCAGCAACACATAAAATCTAGATAAGTTACGAAGTAGTAGATACAGAAAAACAAGAGTTCGAGCTACATACTGGTAAATATTCAAATC
Source organism: Xanthoconium purpureum (assembly GCA_038090075.1). Lineage (NCBI taxonomy): Eukaryota > Fungi > Basidiomycota > Agaricomycetes > Boletales > Boletaceae > Xanthoconium > Xanthoconium purpureum. The sequence continues at coordinate 17,533 of JBBPMA010000729.1, read as the reverse complement.
ATATGATACAAGAAATGGGGGTATCCTGGACCATCCGCAAAAGGCAAAACGGAAACAGCTCTAGGTAACGTAGTCCGAAATAGCATCACCCCACGCACCATGCCCACTCACCCACACACGCTCCGAGATAACGCGTTCAGACGCCAGCGCCGCCGCCGCGGTCAGAGAAGCGCGCGCGGATCAGGCACCCTCCCCACGCCCACGCTCTCGCAGTCCCCCTCTTCATCACCGCCACCACTGCCAACAATCCGCCGCCGCTTCGCCCACGCAGCCTCAAACGTCCCCCTCACGAACCCCGCCCCGCGTTTTCCCACAGCTTCACGGTACGCCGCCGTGTGCCTTCCCCAAGTCGCAGAGGCAAACCGCATGGCATGGCGCCCCGCAAGCGCATCGAGCACCGTCCGCGGTAGGGGTGCGTCTGGGCGCGGAGTCGGCGCGGCTAGGACATGGTCCACGTCGAGCGTACCGTCGCGAAAGAACGTCAGCGCGCGTTCCAGCTATCCATCGATTATTATCCAAGTCAGTAATAATGAGAGCGAGGAAGGGAGACCTGGACGCACTGCCGCTGAAGCGATCGCAACAACGCCCTCCCCGCCCTCGCCAGCAGCCATCGCGCGCGTGTCCCACCCGGGGACGTCCACGCACGCTGCCACATCGCCCAGGTGCGTGATCGCGAGGAGGATGACGAGGAACGGGGAGCGGAAGGGCTCCGAATCGGTGGGCTCGCATGCGTCAGGGTCCGCGCGCAGGAATCGGAAGTCGGTCGCGAGGAACTCGGCGGCGGTGCGCATCTCGTCGGGGTCGTCGAGAGAGGAAAAAAAGTGAAGCATCATGGCGAGTGCGGAGGAGGCGAAGCTGTTGCGCCATTCATGAATACGTTGAAGGGTCTGCGTGTTGGTTAGCATCGGGGGAGCGTGGAGCGCAGGGATGACGCACGAGGGCAAAAACAGCGCCCGAAGGGGTGACTTTGTATTTGACGTCGGGGTAGACGACGTTGAAGATGTGTTGGAGCGCGGATGCGAATTCTGTGTTGGGAACATTCCAAACGTTCTTTTGAACGCTGTACCAGAGTATTGCTGTGGAGAGGAAAGACTGGGACCAGCGCTGGTCGCAGGGAACCGGTAGGTCCTTGCTCGTGTATTCCGAATGGTTCTTTATAATCTCAATAAAGTAGCCTTCGCGGTTGATGCGTCGTCTCTGTGGAGCTTGCTGTTTGGGGGCGCCTTCGCTCTCTACCCTTTTCTGGGGGGGTGTCTAGCAGAGGAAAGGTTGAGAGGAAAGTCCTCTCTGTTGCGCAGAAGCTTACCATGGATAGGTCACGCCCACGACACCGCTTCGCAACTTGACGGGCATCCTCTCGAATGGGTTCCTCAAAGTCCATATCGTCGTCTCCGTCCGCATCTGACTCGATGTCAGCGCTATCGACCTTGCGCTTTACGCCTTTCGGACACTCTTGTTGCCGTTGGCACTGTGGCGCATCCGGGTCTGGGTGGCACCGATCGCTGTCGTTATCGAGAGAACTCTATAAAGAAAATTAGATAATGTATCAGTTCATGTACTCGACATCGAGGAAAAACGTACGATGTCCATTTTGGATGCACCTACCGATGCCTCGCCACAATTGCTCATTACAACTTCTCCAGCACACTCGTCGTCTAGATGAGTTGGGGCGATGTTTTCACGGTGGGGCGATGTTTGGTTAAGAGGGTAGACCGGGGGAGGAACATACAATGTCGAACTTCCCGTAGTCGTCTGAGCACCACTGGTGTCGTCGTCTGCCACAGCCACATCGTCCATCCACTTTTGCACTACACTGCTCAACGAGGGCTTTTGGTTGCAGGCCCTAGCGCTGAGGGTGAGGTCGAGGAAGAACAATGTGCCTTCGGTGAGCAGAAACATGGTTCAGAATCAAGGTGGCCAAGGGGTCGTGGTCCGAGCAATTTAGTACGCGCGTCGAGGCCCGGATAAACGACACCCCGGCTATGCCGCAGCTTGGGATGGACCGTAGGTCTAGCCTAGTTGGTGCTGATCCCTGCCGCTTTCACCTTTCAACTTGTGATTCACGGCTTCTGGATGAGCCCGGATGCCGGTTTACGGCTAAGCGGCGTCCGACCGATATAAAGCTGCTCAGCGAGTGAAATTAGAGCCGGTCCCACCCATTAACAACAACAAGGTTTGGACTCAGGGAATGTCGACAGAACGACGTTGACAAGACGCGACAATGACCGCCCGAGGGTAAGTGTTGCGATCTACGCCACGTCAAATCAAATTTGGCAGGTCACAGGGCGCCATTGGCTAGTTTTAATTTGACGAGCTAGCTAGGTGATGGAAAGGGTCACCATCAGGCTATTTTCTTGAAGAGCGGTACCGGGCCGACGTCGGGACCCGATCGGAGCCGGCCCAGTGATTAGCGCGAGTCCGGAACAATTTTCGCCCACATAACCCACTCCCAGACGGATCTTTCTCATCTCCCACTCCAACTTAAATTTTGGCGATAGGCCAAACCCGTTGCTTGCCACACACGTTCTTGGGAACACCACATTCCGCAGTTTCCAACAGAAGCTAGGCTATGATGTTACCACTCGGGCCTTTTTTTTTCTACAGCAACTTGAACTTTTGGGGTCAAGTGACACGCTGCGGACGCCAAGCGGGTCTTTTACCTCAAATTGTACTTTTCCATCTAACGTTATGGGCAGAGGATAGACATGCACAACGCTCCCGATAGGTTCGGGTTCCCATACAGCAGAACTTTGTCGTCATCCCGTCGGAATGCGCACCTTGTCTTGCGGCTTCCAGCCTTCCTTTGACAGGTGACGCTGTTCCAGTGACGGTTTGCCGACTTGTGCCCTTGCGACGTGCCTAGAATGTAGGCAATTTGCCTACATTAATGGTGGGACGCATACGTATGTGGCTATGCTGCGGCGATGCATGTCCATGTGGGAGCAAATTCTGGTCTGTTCAAGTTCAAGTAGCGCATTCCTTTGCAGCTGCGGTGCCCAACGCGCTGCCACTTCGATCGGCCGCCAGGCCACACTGCCGAGCCTCGGAGGCCAACGGGACGCTGTACATCGTAATATAAGTAGAAGAAGGGTCCGCATCGCCATCCAAGTACTAACACCACCGCAACCCTCTGGTACCAACATGAAGTTTTCCTGGGGGAAAACAAAGGACGCTCGGCCAGGAGATGGGGGTAAGTGAATTCAGCCTGTGTCTGATACCCGATACCCGTGATCCGCGTCGTTGTTCTCTTTACCTTTGGCATGCTGATGCGAGTTATACTGTTGTTAGACATGACTGTTGGTCTTGCTGCTTCGAATTCGCAGAATGATAAGCCCGGTTTCTGGAAGTCGCTCGACTGGAAGTTGATGATTGCCCTGGTCTTTCCCGTGACGTTGGAAACCCTTGATTATACGGGTATGCCCGTCGTCCCGTGCATGATCCCCTTGCTGAGACCTTGCAGTTGTTGCGACGGCACAGTCTCGGATCGCGGTCAGTGAAAAAGCGTTTGTTGTTCATCATTGTCGACTCACGTCTTTCTATACGCAAAGTCCATCTTCAACGCACTTCCTCTTCAAAGGTCAGTTATATTGTTCGAAGAGCGAGACCGAATCCAGCCGACTGTTTACTCCTATCAGCTACATCGGTACCTCGTACCTTCTCGCCTCCACCGTCTTCCTCCCCTTCTTCGCCTCCATCGCTGACATCTATGGACGCCATTTCGGGCTTCAGCTGTCTTTGCTGTTCTTCCTCATTGGGAGTGCAATCAGTACGGGTGCAGTGAATATGCCCATGATCCTTACAGGGAGAGGTATCGCTGGCATAGGTGCCGCTGGGCTCCTCACTGTACGTTTTTTTGTCATACTGTTATACTCTCACTTATTTTCCGGGGTGATTTCACTCATGCACGCACTTTCTTCGTGTTACCGCTTACAGATCATTCGAACTGTCGTGTCGGACACGGTATCGCTCGATCAGAACAATATCCAGCAATCGATGTTCTTTCTCCTTTATGCCGTCGGCTTTAGCGTTGGGCCCGTTATTGGTGGGTTTTTGGTTGCGGCCAACTTTCGTTGGGTATTCGCCATCAAGTGAGGGCTTTATTGGGGGGTGACCCTCGTCATGGCTCATCCGCGTTCTGTTTTCATCCAGTCTACCGTGCACGGCGCTCGCCATGCTCTTTTGCTTTGTTTTCCTTCGCAACAGACCTCGCGCCCATGGTCAAGTCAACGTCTCGAGCACACGGGCCACCGCGGACACTTGGGTCTCCAAACTCACCCTGATCGATTGGGTCGGCACCTTTTTGTTCGTCAGCGGTGGCATCCTCGTTTTGCTCGCGCTCAACTGGGGACCGGACGACCACTGGAAGACCCCGCGCGTCATCGTCAACCTTGTCCTCGGTTCACTCTTGATCGTGCTCTGCATTCTCTGGGAGGTCCTCCTCGAACACCGGTCGCCCTCGTCCTTGAATGGTAGCACGAACGAGTTCGGCTACGTTCGCACTGCGTACACGGGCGTCTTCCGCGCGCGCCCGATGATCCCGATCGAATTGTTCACCTCGTACGACATCTGCGTGGTGCAGTATGGATCGTTCATTTCGGGCATCGTCATGTTTGTCATGTTTTATTTCGTGGCGATCTTTGCGACGGTCGTGACTGGGCTTCCGCCTGCCCAGGCTGGGATTCAGTTACTTTATTTCGCGCCAGGCCTGGTGCGTGTTCTGCCTTCCCTTTTTTGTAGGTGGGCATTTCTGATGGGTGCCATGTCGTGAACAGGGAGGAGGGAGTTTGCTCTCGATTCGATTGATCAAGCGGTTCAGACAGGTTAGTCATTGCCCTTGGTACTGTTGTGCATCAAGACGACGAGCCCTCACGGTATTGACATAGCCCCTATATCCTATCGTGCTTGGGAACACCATTATGACCGTCGGTGTGGGGTTAATCCAGTGGGCCATGCAGCACAACATACAAAAAGAAGTGAACGGGTGAGCTATACATCTCTTCTTTATCCTCTCGTCCTGATCTTGCTCCCTCAGATTCATGGCGATGGTCGGCGTCGGCGTCAGTCTGACCGCTGGCCCGCTGGTGATCCACGCGCGCTTCACGAAACCCAACCACGTCGCAATAACCAACGCCATGCTGCTCTTTGTGCGTTTCTCGTAGCGTTCCCTCTCGCGCACACGTACACGCACTCACTGCCACCTTCCCCTCATTCTAGTTCCGCGCATTCGGAGGTACGGTCGGTCTCGCGCAATGCTTTACCATCCTCAATGCCAAAGTCAACGCGTACATCAGTTCGCAGATCCAATACCTCGTCGACACGCTCTCCCCGTCTGAGCTCCCTGCGCTCGTATCACTGCTCGACAACGGCGGGCTCACGTCGGTGACGAGTCTCGATGGGCTGCCCGGCGTGGTGCAGGACGTGGTAAGGAATGCGTTTCGGGATGGGGTACGGTGGGGGTTCGTATCGTTGGTGCCATGGTTGGGGGTCGGGACTGTGTTGTCGGTATTTTTAAGCCGGATTAGGGATTCGGATAAGGAGGGCGAGGGCGGGGGCGAGGGGAAGGCGGTGAGGGGTGAGGGGAGGCAGACAGAACATGTGGAGATGGAGATTCGAACGGGCGGTGATGTCGAAGGCGCAGCACTGTAAGGTGGGATGATGTACGGGGTGCGATCGATTTATTCCTCTCTATACTGGGATACATACTTATTGGGGCTAGTGTCGGGATAGAGGGTACCATTTATTTATGCTCAGTACATTTGATACCTGGACTACGTACGTTGTAACATGCCAGCTGTGCTAATACATGATCCACTCTTTGAATCACATCCATACACAAAGAAATCGCCTGCTACCGATGCTTCTATATGCAATCTTGTGCTCCTCTGTTGAATGGTCCAGATGGACTCGAGTGCTCTGCTGCTGTGGGTGCTATGGCTTCCTATGGGCATAGTTCACGGAGAAAATGGTAAAGGCGGAAGGCATTTCAAACAATCATTTCTGAAACATTGGCCTAACCTATGGTACTGATAAAGACTGCCAGCTTGGAGTAGAGCTCAATGTGGCAATAACCTGAAACTCACTGACAAAACATAAGTTATATAACTACTATTATTGCAACAGGGAAGTCATATGATGAACCAGATGGATCAAAGAAATCAATTCCAACAAGAAATCCAGGATTCCCCCAAAAAGGTGATATCCATGTCAATTTGAGAAATTCTGTCAGGACTAATCACCAGAGAATGGACGGGAAGATGAAAACTACTCCTATTCCAAGGAGCTACCCAGCCAAAGAGAGCACCATAAGAAGATTGGATCCAACCATTTGCTTCATGCAAATTGCCAAAGGAGACAAGTTCTCTAGTCCTCCACACCTTGATGGAACAGTCTTGAGATCCAGTAACAATAAAGTTGCCATTAGGAGAATAGCAAACAGATCTGATCCACTCTGTATGTCCCTGAAAGGGGCCTGCAACACACTGCCCAGTAGCTGCATTCCAAACCCTAATGGTCTTGTCTGAAGAGCCAGAAACAATATGGATACCATCAGGTGCATAAGCAACTGAGTACACAGAGTTTGTATGTCCTTGGAAAGAACCTGCCAAACACTCCCCAGTGGTTGCATGCCAGACCCTAATGGTGTAATCTCCAGAGCCAGAGGCAATGTACATGCCATCAGGAGAATAAACAACAGAGTACACTGCCTTTGTATGGTCCCTGAATGGACCTGCCACACACAGTCCAGTGGCTCCATTCCAAACCATAATGGTAGAGTCTGAGGAGCCAGAGGCAATATGGATACCATCAGGGGAACAGGCAACAGAGTTAACAGACCATGTGTGTCATTGGAATGGCCCTGCCACAGTTTGACCAGTGGTTATATTCCAAATCCTGACAGTCCAGTTCTCAGAGCCAGAGACAATGCAAGTCCTATCTGGTGAATAGGCAACACACAGGACATCACCTGTGTGTCCCTGGGATGGAACCATAGATTCATCCATGACTGCTTTCCAAACCCTAATGGACCCATCCTCAGAGCCAAAGACAATATGGATTCCATCAAGTGAGCATACAAAGGATGTATGCTCCTGGAATGGGCCTGTCACATATTGTCCAGTGATGGCATTCCAAACTCTAACAGTCTGATCCAGAGAGGTGGAGACAATATGAGTCCCATCATTGGAATAGGCAACAGACTTTATCTGACTTGTATGTCCTTGGGATGGACATCCCACAGACTTAGTGGTTGCATTCCAGATCCTAACAGTACCATCATCTGCATCAGAGACAAAATGGCTGCCATCAGGTGCATAGGCAATAGACCAGCCATTTTGAGAGTGTCCCTGGTATGGACCTGCCACACACTGGCCAGTGACTGCATCCCAAATCCTGATGGTGTTGTCACTTGAGCCAGAGACAATATAGACTCCATCAGGTGAGTAGGCAAGAGAGTTGATCTGATTTGGGTGGCCCAGGAATGGACCTGCAACACATCAACCACTGGTTGCATCCCAGACTCTAATGGTGGTGTCCACAGAACCAGAGGCAACATGGATGCCATCAGGTGAATAGACAATTGAATTCACCCAGTCTATATGTCCCTGAAAAGGATCTACCATGATTTGACCAGTGGTTGCATCCCAAATCCTAATGGTACAGTCTACAGATCCAGAGGCAATGTGGGCTCCATTGGGTGAATAGGCAACTGAGGTCACCCAGCCTGTGTGTCCTTGGAATGGACCTGCCATAGTTTCACCAGTAGTTGCACTCCAAACCCTAACAGTGTTGTCCCAAGAGCCAGAGGCAATATATGTCCCACAAGGTGAGTAGGCAACAGCCATGACATCCTTGAAGTGTCCCTGCAATGGACCTGCCACACACTGTCCACTGACTGCATTCCAAATTCGAACAGTGTTGTCACCAGAGCCAGAGACAATGTACATCCCATCAGGGGAATAGGCAACAGAGGTGATCATATATGTGTGTCCCAGGAATGGACCAGCCACACATTGGCCAGTGGCTGCATTCCAGATCCTAACAGTATAGTCCCACAAACCAGAAGCAATGTTGGAACCATCAGGGGAATAGGCAACACAGCTGATATCTTGAATATGTCCATGAAAGATCTCATAAGCTGCTGGCCAACTGGCTGGATGTCCTGAAGTGAATGACACATGCTTTTGCAGATGGTCAACCCAAAGTTGACAGAGTGGAGAGCTGGTTGGAGTCTGGGGCATGGCTGACAGGTAGAGATGGGGTGTGGATTCTCTGAAGACAGGAGCAAAGACTTGAATGAATTGGAATGCCTCTGATGCCCATGTGGCAATGTCATGCACCTTAACAACCAGTTTAGTGGTTATCACTCATGATTATGATTGACCTCACCTTGGCCCATTTTCTCAGAATAGTACAGGTCTCTAGGGCAGACAGGATGGAGGATGGGGGGGAGGACAGAGAATGAAGGCTGATGGCTTCTAACCAATAGGGAAAGGCATCTTTGAAGAAGAGTGTAATATCCTTCAGTAGCTCTGGAGTAGGGGTGGCATGTTGTAGATGGTTCATCCAGTATAGACATGAGTATGCGAGGTGCGGAGGAATGGCATGAATCACCCCACTCGGTAGATCGGGGATGGTGGTGTTGCGGATTCGAGGATCCTTCAGATCGCAAATATTGAACCTGAGCATGCTTCGCATGCAGGCTAAAGAGGCCTGTCCAAGATAGAGAGAATGGTCGGGTCGAATATCGACGTGGAAAATGGAACTGCGAGTTTCGTTTAATAGAAAGTCGCGGAAAGAAGCATGGAGTGGACGGATTGGCTCTTCTTCGTCGAGCACCCCGTCCAACACAGACTCCAGGCGTTTGATGACGTTACGAGGACCCAGTCGTCCAATGAAACCGAAGAGAGTGGAGAGGGACGAGATAGATAGTGGCCTGTGAAGGGCAAGGATAATGGCCATTGCCTCTCGGAACTCACGTCGATCGACTTCCAAAGTAAACTGCTGCTCCAGTATGGTTCGGTAGAGCTTGTCTAGCGAGAGGATGCCTTCGCTGCCATCGGCCTCCACTAGTATCTCGAATCGTCTGCGCAAGTCCAGCCCCTCAACACCATCTCCTCTAATGAACTTGCATGCGGTGGGTGCCCACTGGAAGAGATTCTGGGATCGATGGACGAGCAGTCGACACCACTCCAGGTCCGACCAGAACGATTCGAGTTCGGCGTATCGATTATGGAGCGAATGTCGGATGAATGTCTGGATGTCTTTGTCGACGATATGCTGTGGGATGTTGCATATCTCCTTGTGGATTATCAGGGGGCCAGGGGGAAACTCTGCTGGGATGTCGCTCTCCGGACGAGCGGTGATGAGAAAACGGAGATTTGTTGGAAGAGCGTTCTTTGTGGCCTGCTCGCAGATGGCGCGGAGAAGTTGTCGACGGCCGACTTGATCATTACTTTCGTCGAGACCGTCGATGACGATGACTAACGGCCCGATAGCATGAATATACTTGCTAGGTTGCCGGATGAGTTGCATGAGTTCCCCGTATTCATTAGGCCTTGACGACGCGTGCGGTAAAGTGTCCTTCAGGTACTGCCAAACGACAGAATTGTATTGCGGACCATAATTGGTGAGCTCCCGGGCGATAGCTGTAAAAACACCGTTCGGATGCCCGTAAGCGACCTCAGAGCTGGCGAAGCAGTAGGACGAGCCTAATCGCTTTTGCTCGTCGTATAGTCGAGCGATCGTGTGAGCCACCGCAGACTTGCCCGAACCCACGACGCCAGTCGGGAGGCACACTCGCGGAGCATATTGGTTGCAATTGTTCAGAATGTCACAGATTTCTCGCAGCAATGACTCGCGTGTCCCTGCTAGACATCCTTTCTCTCGCTCAAACTTAGGCCTGGACGCAAATGGGTCGTTCGCGTCCATTGATTCCTCTAGATCCCAGCTCCATGAACATCTGACTGAAGTTTCGAGACGATGGACCTACCAATGGGTTTCACGACACTCATCATACGAAAGACGATGACCTCAGTCTGCGCTGTAACTCCCTCCAAGAATGCGCTTTTGAGTTCTCGAAACTTGTTCTCGTACGCAGTAATCCTTGAGTCGAAATCAGAGTACGTATACCTTGCCGTTCGAAACCCTAGAGAACGAAGTCAGTCGTAGTCACTGTGAAGCCAGTCGACGACCAACAGAAATTCCCCTTGTTTGCATATTCGGTGATGAAGTACCCGCACTCCGTCACCTGCTTGATCAGAAGCGTAATAATCGTGATGTTCCTTTCGATTATCTTCAAGGGTTCGGCATCATCAATAAAGGCGAAGACGTCGCTCATCGTGTCTGCTAAGCGAACAATCTGGGGATCGCAATTTTCTGATTGACGGGCACCTGTGTTAAACGTACTCAACGACCAAGTGTTAAGCAGGTGTCGAACAATAGACGAACCTTGTTCGCAGCTGAAAAAAACGGAGCAAGCCAGTAACATATGTAGGTGGATCTGTGTGGCATTCAGATTGTGAGGGAGTCGAAGGATGGAAAGCCAAATACCTCTTTGTTGCCGGCCACAATGTTGCTGAAAAGCTCCAACCTCTGCAACAGCACGTTCCATGTATTCTTGAGTGTATTCACTTTAGTCGGCGCCTTTCTGTCAGCATCAACCCCGACAGACGGGAGTGTGAAGCCCATTGTGTCCACCGCTTCGGTATCTTCAGTAAAGGGAAGCGCAGGGCTATCGTCTGCATCATTGTCTCCGCGTCGTTCCACAGCCAACGCAAACTTGATGGTTATCCCTGAGAGAACAGGCCCTTCGGGGGTGTCCTTATCAGCGTGAAGGGTTTCTTCGAGCACTATAATTGCAGAGCTCTCGTCAATAGAACATGGTGTACAGAGTTTATCCATACCTCCATCTTTCAGCTTTCCAAATACCCCGCCAATAGTATTGGTGAGACTTCCAATCAGCGTGTCCTGTTGTTCGGCCTTCTGGTAAACTTTGACGATGAAGATGGAATGATCGTCCGCATCACTAACGATGTTGAGTTCTCTCGTGTAAAACTAGAGGTCTGTACTCACAAGCGAAAATTTCCATCCCAAGATGTACGGTTCTCAGACGGCTTTGCTATGTTCGTCGAACACGAGATGTCTCCCACGGAAAATTGGATGTAATATTGCCTGGCGTCCGGAAGTTGGTGCTGTGCTTGAGTGCGAAGTTCGATGTCTACAAAAAGTCAACTCTTGCGTGGCAGATGATCGGACAGAACAACCTTTGATAGCGATGGATTTCGCCCTAACACCATGTCAGCACATTCTCTACGGCGTTGTCGATGTACATACATGATACTTTGGGTTGTTTTCGTGGTTTTCGTGGTGTTCTTGAATCTGGTGTCACAGTATTCGATGAGCTGGGTGCAAACGAGATGGAGAGGTGGCTATTCGTTGCCAGCGGAGTCGCGAACTGCTGTCGCTTATATGTGGGCATTGATGGCAAATTGAAGCAGCACGTATGTACGTCGAACGTTCATAATCCCGTTGGAAAATCGCTGACATTGTTTTAGAGCAAAAACAGAGGGGAGCTTGCAACGCTCTATCTTTTATCGCACTCGACACTCTTGCAAACACTGAGCTTCGCGCTCGGGCAAGACGCAAATTCCCAAGATTCCGACAATATTAGGCCCCTCAAACGAAATTTGTAGGGTATCTAAATGCTGGCGTAAATGCAATGGACCATGTGTTATAATGTAGAACAGTGAGCTCCGACTACGTTCATACAAGGTTCAGTTGCCTCCGTCATTAAATGCTACTGTCCTAGGAGGTTACACTGCGACGAAAGAACCTTCACTCGGCCCACCTATCAATGATTGCCATTGCCTCGCCAAACATGACCTTTTGCTCTTCGGTCGGACGCGGTATCTCCCACTGATCTCGAATGAAATCCACAAAGTCCGCCGGGCAAGTAATCCGCATCAAGGTCGCGTCCCGGCCATACAGATCCTCCGAGTTACCCCGGATAAACTGTGGCGGGAGATGGCGCAGGAGCTCCAGGAGCCTCTCGATGGACCCGACGTGGTCCGCTACGTTGAGCGTGTTCGTCTTTACGTGGACGAAGCGGGCAGTGTTAATGTCGAGGTGCTTGACGTACACAGTGAAGACGGGGCTCTTGATCTCGCGTTTGACGATGATCGAACTGGGTGAGTGGGTGGGTATGAGTGCGGTGGGGTCGGTTTGCCTGAAGATGCCGCCTGTCGTGGGGGAGTGAGTGAGGTGAAGGGTGCTCTTTGATGGAGAGGACTTTTCCTTTGCGGTAGATGATGTGGAACTCGTCTGAATTAGCGAGGGACATGTTGGTTGGCTAGAGTGACAGAGAGGCCGGGAGGTTTATGTACCCCTCGACGCTGTGATATCATGTACTGAACATCTGCGCGCACCAACCAGTGTGTGCCTTTACGTGCCGTGACTGAGGGAGACATTCGTGAGAACGCGGAAATACTCAGCACTATCTCATGTACCATATTGTCCGGGTCAGGAACTGTACGCGATATCGAATGGTCGTAATGCACGTGGACTCGGAGAAGACGAATGGTCTGTCTCCTAGCAAGTCAAACAAACGATGCAATATGCACTGTCTCCACTCAGAACAAACGGCCAGGAAAACTACTAGTACACAGCAAAAGGATGTGTCCAGATGGCCGTATGCTTACGTGCCCTGGGTCCCTTCACGCTCCCAACTTCTGAATGATCGAGACTGCCTCATCAAACTGTCCCTTCTGATCCTCCGACGGGCGCTGCGCACCGAACCCTGCACCAGACCCCGACGGATGGAGAACCAAGAATGTGCTCGCGTCGGTCGCGTGCAAGATGCTGGTGTTCCGACCGTACAGATCCTCTGCGCCAACATACTGCGGGGGGAGACCACGTAAGAGCTCTCGGAGTTTCGTGATCTCCTCGCCGTGATCCTCTACCTTGGGTTCTTTGGTGGTAGGAGAGGGCAGCTGGGGTTTGCCATGGGGGCGGATCTGGGTGGAGACGCTGAAGGTGTCGCTTCCGGCGGTGTGCGTGATGACGTAGAGGGCGTCGGGTGTGGGCGGGGCGAAGCCACCTTGGATGCCTGTTGTGGAAAAGGAGATGAGTTGTTGTGGATGATCGTGGACTAGGAAACCTGAAGCTAACCTTTCTGCAGCACGATGTAATAGCTCTCTGTGATGACGGACATGGTGGTCGACTAGAGATAACAGTAAGTGGTACCTGTCGCAGCAGTGCAGTACAATCGCGACATCGTCGCGATATGGGACATTACCTAACGCGAGACGAGCCCGCGGAGATTGATGCCACTCAAACGGTCCATCTACACGAGATAACATGATGTATGGTCATTTACAGACCCGACTCGCACTCCTTTGGTCCGAGCTACACAAGCAAGGGGTTGGCGCACGACCTAGACAGATACAGATCTACCATGCACGTATATTGCTCGCACCTACGATATTCGTGTCTTGACCACTCAGATCCTCCAAGCCACAATACTGTGTCAGGAACCCAGCCACGACATGATCAAGAACTGGATGATGGCGCCGGCGTCCTTGCCGATCTTGGGTCACGAGCTACAGAAGCTGCTGCAACGTAAAGTTTATCAGCGTGACAAATCAGAACGAAAAGACGTACTGATAGGATCATATTACGGTTCCCTTGGATGGGAGACCTGTTGAGAGAGGACCGACGATGAACGGATCCATGGTAAATGAACACTAACCGCTGAACGTTGGACATTGCTTCGGCGAGGTCTCGTATACGCTTGGATCCACCGCCGTGAAAAAGATGTTGCCTACACAACAAGTCATGGTGGATACATGTTGTATCGACAAAATCTTCCACCACGGCGCTTGCGGACGGCTACAGAAGTGTAATCGAGCAGGAGCAGATGGTCGGACGGTTCCATGGCAATGAAGGAAGGCTGTTGAGCCGGAGATTGAACTGTTTGTGGATAGCCGCCACCCTCAACTTTGTTCAGATCGACATCCCATACTTTGCCTAAATCCCTTGGATTTCGCGGAATGGACCTTCAGTTTGCGCGTAAATGTGCTACCAAAAAACAGCACACGTCCGTGGACTCTGTCGGACCACGGCAGAATCATTTCGAGTGTCCCATGATGGCATGGCAAGGAGCTTACGACGCACCGGTTGTTTCTATCATCCAAGTGTACTTGCATCTTTCCTCCAATGAGCTATCTCTCCTATAATCAGATGGTCCTAATTTTTATCGATCACTTTGTCCAACAGCTCGCTTGAAAAGACTATTTGCACTCCTTTGCTCTGGCCTTGCGCATCCCGGATCAGATCAATGGTTAGTACCCTTCTTTCCTGTGATGGACCAATGGGTGGTCTATTCCAGGTAAGAAGGGTACCGTGTCATTCCATGTGCAACTGTAGGTGGTACTCCCAGGAAGCGAAAGATCAGCCTTTACGTTGAACCTCCTGCCTCTCCTAACACGAAGCATCGCATCAACTAAGTTGACACTTCAAGAGTAGACTTGCTCCTCAACACTCTTTGATAACAATCTTGCTTTGTAGCATGGTGCGATCTATGTCGTGACATTCTAGATAACTTTGTTTTGACAATGCAAACGTGTAAATGACAACCAAGGTTTCAGCCGGCGCAAGCTGGCACTGGAGTCTCAAGTACGACGATCTCTACGAAAAGACGGATCACCGTTGAACACTCGCGGATTACATGACGAAAATGATGTCCCCACGATCTCCTACGCGCGCCCTTTAGTGTGGTCCCCACCGTGACTGTCTTGCCAAAGAGGATTTTCTGCTCCTTCGTCAGACGAGGAATCCCCATTGGTACTTTCAATCCCGGCAGAAACAAGTCTTCCAAGCACCCAATGTTTGCCACATGCACGATGCTCATGTCACGACTGTACAGATCCTCCACCTCACAGTATTGTGTTGGGAGCTCGGCCATGAGCTGCTGGATCCGATGATCGATGCTTCGTAGTCTGCGATCTTGAAAAGTCGCTCTGGCTCCCTTGCAAGTCGCATGTATGTCTCAAGTCGCATACGGCACCGTTCCATTGCGTTTGTCCATAGTACATATCTACAAAGAATTCTCTAGCCCTGTGGTAGACTACAGAACCACTTCTTGCTCTTCACACCAGTTGACGCTCACAATCAACTTCAGTGCAAAGTCTACCCACCCTGCTTCAAGTAAGCCCATACCCGTCTCGAGCAAGCATCAATGAAGCATACCTCTCTATCACTTTTGCCACGTGTTGGACAAAGAAGTCGTATGAGAATCGAAAGATGAGGTACGGACAGTTGTCTCCGCTGTTGTTGTGTAGCTCGCAGTCGAATCGAAACTTGAGCCCGTCATACTCGATTTCCGGAACACAGCTCCTGGGGATATCTGGCAGTGCGGAGAGCACGGGAACCTGGAAGTTGCTGTTCTCCGCCTCGACAAAATATTGTGACAACTCGTATCTCGCACCTCGAGCTCTCGTCATCCGTGAGGTAGTAGGCAGGGATTACCCGCCTAGTGTATCTTCTTTTGATTACAGATTGTTCGGTTTCCAAACCAAGCGTGCGCATTAGCATTCTTCACCCACCGTCTGTTCAATTGGATGCAGCGGCTGACCTTTGCACTACATTTGCAATGTCCTCCAAATTATCATCCCCAAAATCCACGAACTTGTGGCCACCCACTGATTGACGCAACAGGAGGTAGGGCCACGGGATCACCTCCCACAGCCCACTCTGGAGAGCGGCATTGTCAAACGCGACGATGTCAAATGTGTCTGCAGACGACGAAACCGGGTCTTGAAAGATTACCTTTTCATCTCCATTGATCGTTCAGTCAAGGACTATGCTCACTCGGAGTCATGCCACAGTGAGGCCATAACTTTCGGCCCGTAAATATAGTCTCTTCTGGCCCAAGGTGACAGCCCAGATTCCCAGAGAACGAGTTGTGGATGTGCACCATCATCAGCCCCTTCTGTAAGCCACTCCCTTGCACATACGCCATGACTGTTTGGCATGTGCTTTCCACATAGGGTGTCCCAGTTGCAGCGCTCATTATGGTAGGACGGAGGTAGGCTGAGATAACCGTGACGACTTCCGTTGATTGTCACAGGCCCCAAAGCAGATGGTTTGAGCCTTTATGGCGAGCAGCATTTTCAACTGTTCCGCTAACTCGGAAGTGGAGTGGCATAACACAGGCAGAAACGAGTGATGATGCCATTGTCCTTGTCCGAGGAGCACTGGAACTTGATCCCTTAGGGCACCCTGATCATTATATCTACCAATTCCAATTCTTCATTGAGAGACTTCTGCAAGCAGTCCAATCACTGTGCATAACCATTACAGCAAAAGGCAGAAATACTGAGTGGTTGCCACTCAGTATCATGGACAGTATATGTAAGTACCACTAATGGGACCTAGGTAAGCTGGTGTGCTTACAACTCTATTGTCATTCTGCAAGTAATTTCTGCCCATGCGGGGTTGATGGTGTTTAGTTGATGCTGTGGCAAATCTCTTCAGCCTTGCTTTGAATTTATAATGTCAGAGGCTACAGATAGGGAGAAACTTGATACGACTATGCAGTATTCTTCTCGGGATATGATCAATTGACCATCATCAGCAGAGATGAGAACCTGATAACGCGCAGACTTAGCCTGATGACATCATACATGCCAAGCCCATCTATTACTATCCCCTACCACCAATTCGGCACTCTACTAAATACACAACACTTTCATGATTTTAGTTCATACATATCAGTTCCTATGTTACACCTACATCTCCGAAGTTGAATGAAGAAAAACAATGCAGTAGTCCTTGAGATCATGAAGTTCACCATTGTCACACTACTGCCAAAGTGGAGTCCCAAATATGGCTCCACATGTTACAATTATTTTCCTCTACCACACTTTCTTTCTCATCCGTCTGACCCGCCGATCACATTCTCCTCTTGTTCCTTACCATGAGAGAGAGGACGACTACTTACTCACATTTGACTCTTATTCTTCTCCCCTACTTTTCCCTCTTTGACCTCGTATCTCTCTAGCAGGACTGTCCGCTCCCCTAACTACTTCTCTTACAGTAGTTACGTGTCCCCTTTATTCCATTGAGTTCTACGACGTTCTGATTACGTAATCCGTAGTACTTATATACCAACTCAGCCTGTACTTCCGTTTTCCCATTCTTGTTCTACGCAATCACAGCGTCAGTCTTGCAATCCACAACCCGTCTGGTTGTGCCCTAGCTTCTTTATCTCCTTGAGACTTCTTTGAGGATGCAGTGTCTCTTTGTGAGTACCTCCCTCAGAGCAAGTGAACCGTTGACCTCGACGCAAGCCTGTCGACTCGCGTAACAAAAGAACAAGAATCACCTTCTGTCCCTCCTGTTCAGGAGTAGGACCACCCCAGCCCACCCAAGATTTTTCCTCGACGCCCCAAGGGAATTTTTCGAGCCCCCGAAGATCCAGAAGAAACCGGAACACCCCAAGACATCCAGAACCCCCTAGACCTAGCAACCACCCCCC
>JBBPMA010000728.1:0-18043 GCA_038090075.1 Xanthoconium purpureum | reverse complement strand
CCTGGGCCTCGAAGAAGCAAGAGATCGTCTCGCTCTTGACGACCGAGAGCGAATACGTTGCCGCGACGCACGCCACGAAAGAGGCGTTGTGGCTGCGTTCATTTATTGGAGAAGTTCTCGTCCCCCTTGATGCGCCCATCACTCTATTTTCAGACAACCAATCCGCTATTGCACTTGCAAAGAACCACCAGTATCATGCGTGCACCAAACATATCAACATACGTTTCCATTTCATACGCTGGGTAGTCGATGACGGCAAAATTCGACTCGTATTCTGCCCTACAAATGACATGGTCGCCAACACCCTCACCAAGGCGCTCCCCTCTCCGAAGGTCAAACACTTCACGGCCGAACTCGGACTGCGCACGGATTGAGGAGGAGTGTTGGAATTAGCAACCACGCGCACAGCCTCGTCGTCATTGGACCAATCAAATCGCCGACGCGTGCATGGCACACATCCATTACATTCCTTGCGTACGTTCTCTATTGTACCTACATTGTATGAGCACATTGCCCGATCCGCGTATTTAATCCTTTACTTACTCCTGTGCCTGGATCTTCGTCAAGATCCTTCTTACTCCTTTTACTTAGTATTTACTTATCTCGTATATAAGTTCTCTGTTTTCCGTTGAGCACCTCAGTTCGTTGTCTGCACATGACGACTGAGGTGAGCTAACTATATTCACTTCCTACCTACTCGAGCTAACTTGTACATAGTGTGTTGTCTCTAGCCGTTGTGCCGTTTTTCCGCCCTCTGGAAAATCTCTCAGCAGCGCCTCTTGAATGTTGCAGCAACTGACAACTTCGAAGCTGTTTGATGTGAGTAATCAAGTAATGCTTCTTGTCCGAAAACCTCTCTTGGATGTTGTGTGAGGTGCAAGTTACCAGTCTTGGTGACTACTCACCTGTTCCACCACAACAACAAGTCATCGACAAACTCCTTGTCCTCCGGTTCCTCTGTATCTTCAAACCATTTCACAATGTTCCTGTAGAATACCGTATAGTCGAACAATCCATCCTGGAGCCTCCATGACCCACAGCTCAAGAGGGCAAACCGTAGCTACATGCCGACCTGTCAAGTTGTCTGTGAATAATCATTAAATGACCCACCTGTGCTGCTACATACATGATGGCTCGTGGAACTACCTTTTTCATTCCCACACGACCTGCCACATGAGTATGAGTGTGTCTTTCTCTGCGGTGCCGCTTGCCTTGTCCTTCAAGGTCCAAAGTCAGGTTCACTTCGTCGTCGGCAGAGCTTGGGGAGGTAAATAAAAGTTTGACTGCCTGAAATTATCTGAGTTGCTGTGCCACCCTCAAAGTGGTAGTAAAAACATGTACCTTCATGAGTAGAGAACTTCGGAATAGACCCAAAGTGGGTTGATTTCCATCATACTGTCTGTCCTTGTATAAAAAGCGTGGCCAGGAGTTGGCTGTTACAAGGAAAGAGGAATCCCAATCCCTTATCTTGGCTCGATGGCTTTGTTTGTCAGCATGGGCCCATACAGCATGGATAGCAATAGAACACGTACTCAGCTTTGGTCCAATCATATTCAACTGGACACATCAATCTGGCTGTGGCGTTGTTGTAGAAACCACAACCTGACTTGTCATGGGCCGATAGTTGAGGGTAGGTGTCCACTAGCCATGATGGCACAACGCATTTGAGTTGGTTGGCATCATCACTGCAGGCTGCGTCTGCTCCTTTGGTCAGCTGGAATGTCACCAGTCTATGATTATCACAACCATTGAAAAAGGATAAATATACTCACCTGTTTGACAACGTGGTCTAGTTCGACTGCATTGCTTGGGTTGAGAAACCATTGCCACAGTTCTGGAATCCACTTTATCAGCTCTATATATGCTTTGTATAGGTTCTCCTCTCTGCATGTATCGTCAGATTAGTGACCATGTCAGAAGCCAGCACAAAAATTCTACTAACTGCTTGTTATGTTGACCATTGGGCCTGTTAGATTGCACTATGGCATCCTGTCGATCCGCCTCACTGATTATGTCGGTGATATTGTCTACCAGAGAAACTACTCTCCTGATAGCTCTTCCTTGGTGACACCAGCTACAATCATAAAGCATCAATGTGTTACTCCGGAAGTCATCCCAAAAAAAATTACTTCACTGTCGTCCCTCAAGTCCCCACAGCCCCGACAGGCAGTCGTTGTAAGTTGTGAATCTGTTCTAACATATTCTTGATCTGTGCTTGCAGAGCAGCATTGGAGGGTTGGCCCTCAGCCATCACAGCGGACGAGGGGGAGCCTGGTGGGCAGACTGCTGTTGGGCTAAGGACAGTCGCCATCAAACTCTGTGCTTCAGGTGCCTGCGAAGTGGGGGTGTGATCAGTTGCTGTTGAAGACAAGGAGAATAAAAACAAATTTACATACTGTCATCCTTGTGTGTTAGTGACTGTGGCTGACGGGGGAAACAGGGCTGAAGTGCCTGCATCACTCTGCCCTGTCGGTCTCAGCATGCAATGTCGGGTGAACGAGTCCGATTGAGGACAGGATTGGTCTGCAGTCCTATCATGTCGTGTTAGTGACCACGGCTGATGGAGGAAACAGGGATAAAGTGCCTGCTTCACATTGCCCTGTCGGTTGGAAGTAATGCCCCTGGTCAACTGCCCGAGATCTGTGGTAAGTGAAGGTGTTTGTCGTCAGGTTAGAGGCACGTACAGTACTAGGTTTCGATTGCCCTGTCGGTCGGAAGTAATGCCCTTGGTCAACTGCCCGAGATCTGTGGTAAGTGAAGGTGTTTGTTGTCAGGTCAGAGGCATGTACAGTATTAGGTTTCGATTGCCCTGTCGGTCGGAAGTAATGCCCTTGGTCAACTGCCTGAGATCTGTGGTAAGTGAAGGTGTTTGTTGTCAGGTCAGAGGCATGTACAGTACTAGGTTTCTTTGATAGGGTTGCTCACTGGGGGTTACGACAACATGCCAAGAGACAGCGCATTGGGCGAATGAATCCAATTGCTGGTGTATGACCACAGGCTTGGTCTGCAGTGCCGTTATGTACAACGGTGACCTCTACGCCAATTTTTCGATTGGAGTCTGAAGTACCTGAATAAATATGGGGAGGCAAGATGTTGAAAACTCATCATCAATTTTGTATAATGTGCCTCCAGCTTCCTCTCAAGCTTGAGCGTAACATATTTCTTTTGCTCAAGAACAAGTGAAAACTCTACCGTTATGCGTTAGTAGCAAAATAGGTTCATGTATGGTGAGCATGCATCCGATGTCTACAAGCATTCCACTGACCTTAGGACATAGGCTCATGCCTTATATATCCTACCAGGTCTCGTTGGTCGATAACCCTATGGCAGAGAAATTTCTCAAGTTTCTTTGCAAGCGTGAAAATGTCTACAACTTCAACATACGCTTCCTCTACTTGGGTAGATCTGTCAACATGATCACTGCAGGGAGGATCCTCGAGTGATGTGTCAAGCTTACCTCCCTGGTGATGGCTTTTTCCTACCGCCATATTCCCACTGCTTCTCAAAATCCTTTGTATTCACCTTTGTCGAAATTGCGTTCCCTAAAATGCCTGTATATCCCGTTGGTCAATCACCACAACAATCAGGTAGTATACTTGGCGGATTTCGACTTGTTCCATTGCCTCTCCCACCTCCACTTGTCAGCTAACGAAACAGCTTGGTTAACAATTCCATTGGGTTTCGCAGCTCTGCGAAACCTTACTCACCTGTCATTGCACTGGACCACTGTGCACGACTGCACCCCTGTCCTCCCAGCTTACTTAGCCCGCCCGTCTACTGTCCTCCTGATCTTGTGGCAAGCCACATCTCACAGTGATGCCTCCATTCAAGCAAGTCTGGGGCGTCGAGGGCTTGTCGATCGACACTTGGTGGTGTTGAAGAGGACCTTTGTGTTGGAAAACACTGATGGGGGTGGGTTCTGGGCTTATGCTCAGCGCATAGTCGATTGGAGGGTTAAGTACCAAAGTATGTGTGCCCACCTATGCAACTCTTCAGGCAGTTTATTAAAAATTTCGTAGTGCATGCATTTGCATATCCTGAATGGGTTCAGATTTCCACAAGCAGTCTGTGAATATAGAACATACCGACGTTACACGCCGTAGATATTAGATGTACATAACCAAGCTAATGCGGACTAAGTACAGTCGCTTAATGATGAGGTCTGACTGATTGCGCACCTGCGAGTGGAAGACATGACTGAACGATCGTCTGTCACAGAAAGGCCGCTGAGGTCGACTGGATTGTTGGTTGTCACAGTGTATACAGTTGAGTTGTCGTCATCGATGCTGTGTCGGAGGAAGTGTGGGTTAGGGCTAGGCCTGCATTCTACTAAGATAACGATCAGTTGACACTGGTTTCAACTTGGCCAAATCTTACCGCTTTTGGTCTTGTACTCAACCTCTCAGCTGCCCATAGGTGTTGAGACTTCCATCGTTAAGCACAACACTCAATGTATATTCTCAGCTGTCTCAGATGCCTCGAAGCTAAGGTCACCTGTTGAAGCGACAGGCTTATGGTCTACACAACCACAAACATGTTGCTCGACCCGCAGCCTCACAACCTCTCAGAGGAACTCCTTGCCCGGGCAGTCATCTGCCAGCATCGGCGAGCGTGATTCAGCGGGTGAAGAATGACTTGTCCAGGGTGATGTCGGGCCTAGTTGAACACGGCCATCGCATACCCAAGCCAGCCCATCTCATGAAACTGCACCCTTGAAAAAAAACCTCTGCCTCCTCTCGTCTGACCCTGTCCCCCCCTTGCACCCTTCTCGTCGATTTGCGCCCTAGAACCACAGCCTCATCTCGTCCGACCCTGCTCCCCCTTGCCTGAATGCTGGGGCCATTGCGTTTCCAAGCCAGCCCCTCTTGTCAGTTCACGGTCTAGATCAGCCCACTGCCTTGGCTCGACCAAGCCTGCTTCTTCCTTTTTTTCATTGCATATACAGGCAATTTCATATGACAATCCCGTCTATGCCACAGGAACAGTGGCAAAGTGCCACCGGGCAAACTGGGCACGAGAATGTTGGTACATCCTTGCACCAATTCATGCCTTTTCCCTCATCCATCCGACATTCTTACTGATTGCCATGTTCAAGTGTGGAGAGAACTGTCCATGGACTTTCTCATCTCAGAGAGGCCTCACCCAACATCGAATGGCATGCGTGACACATCAGTCGGACCATGTGCTGTGACTCGCCAGATTGAGCACATCCTTGCAGCAGCCTGGAAAGCGAGCAAGGTCTTCCAGTGAGGTGAGTAACGAGACACTGAGACTACATTTATTAATGTCGACCTTATGTTCTACAGCTCGATCCCCCTCAACATCCTGCACCTCAACATGGCTTCCAGATCCAGGCCGCGTGCCCGGCTGCGAATCTGACCTTGTGCAACCCTATCGCTGGTATTCCGCCAGCTCACGCCTCCTCCCAGATCCCAGCCTTGCGCCTGGCCTCAACCTCATGCAATCCTACCGCTGGTATCCCACCAGCCCACGCCTTGTCCTTGCACAACGTTGCTGCCACCATCAATGTCCCCCAAGGCTCATCCTCATCCAAGCCTATTGGCCCGAGGAATCGCAGAATGCCTGCGAGGTATCAGGACCAACTTCCTGAGCCACCTGTGTCAACACATGACCCACCACCACCACCTTCGATCATCCACCGTGTGTTCCTGCATGTATTCAACACCTTCTGCACTCACTTCAATCACTTTGGAATAGCTCGCGAATACCGGCACTGACCAACACATGACCTGGATACATTCATTTCCTCGGATGATCTATCAAACTTGATCCAGAAACCATCGCCCATCCACCTAGTCGCCATGCAAGGGGAGAATCAACTGCCTTCACCTTGGGCCAATATGACGATATGGCGCCTCATGATGTGGGCAATCACTGGCAGTCATCAAAAGTCCACATCGGAGGTGACAAGACTGGCACATGACATTCTTCAAGCCCCCAACTTTAGCATTGAAGAACTATCAGGATTTGATGCATGTACTGAGACCCACCGCTTAGACACAGCCCAGAACACTGTACACAAGGACGACCCCTTCAGCCAGGACAAGTGGCGATGCAGATCTGTGAACATTGCCATACCCACTCGAGAGAAAAACCCAGCAGGGAATGGGAAGACCTTCACGATCAAAGGATTATACTATCATCCATTACTCGAAGTTATACACGCAGTGTTTGCCGAAGTCTCATCAAAGTCGTTTCACCTCACCCCTTTCAGAAAGGTGGGGAAGCCATTTGTCATCCCTTTGATTTCATTGATTGGTTTGCTCCCAAGGTCTGGAGGTCACCACACACTGGAGAAGAGCAACCTGTTTACGACGAACTTTATACCTCGGATGCATGGAATCAAGCTCAAGATGAAATCATGAAGCAAAGAAGGACAGATGGTTGCCAGTTAGAGAGGGTTGTGGCAGCGTTGACACTGTGGTCCGACTCAACACGTTTGGCTACATTTGGTCATGCATCTGTGTGGCCAGTGTATCTCTTCTTTGGAAATTTAACAAAGTATGCTCGTACAAGTGGGGAGAGAGGAGCTTGTCATCCAATCACATTCATACCTCATGTAAGTATTGATTGTGCTAGGACTTGCGGCCTGAGATCTTAGATGTGTTCCAGCTTCCCGATTCCATACACCATTTTCTGTTGGAACATTCCAACACAAAGAACAAGAGCGACATGCTTGCCCACTGCAAACAAGAACTCGTTCATGCTGTGTGGAGGGCTTTGCTCGACGAGGATTTTGTGGAGGCTTACAAAAATGGTATAATTGTCAAGTGTTTCGATGGTGTTGTCAGACGGGTTTATCCATGGATATTCACGTACTCTGCAGACTATCCTGAGAAGTAAGGCCAAATTTCATACCTGAGTTTCACTGCCTGACTGGAAAGCTAGGGCGCTGCTTGCGACAATTCAAGACAAAGGAATCTGCCCATGTCCACATTGTTTGATCCCGAAGACAAGCTTCCACCGACTTGGGTACCTTAGTGACATATCGGGCCGACTGTCTTGCGCTCGAAGTTATTTTTGGCAGAAAGTCATTGGTGCCCGGCAGGCCATCTACAAGCTCGGCAAGCCGTTAAAGAGCTTAGTAGTGGAGCGCCTGTTGAAGGACAGTTCACTTGTCCCAACTGTGGTAAGTCCGTCGGTGTCCATTACATACAATGACTCATGGCCTGGGATCAGAATGCCTTCACAGAGCGTCTCTCACATCTGGGGTTCAACATCCATTTGTCCCTCATGGTCGATATACTCCACGAGTTTGATATAGGAATCCTGAAGACTATCCTTCAACACCTGCTTAGAATCCTCTACAAGGTGGATGCTACTTGGATCAATGTTCTCAACCAAAGGTATTTCTTGTTGTGCCGCATAATCCCCAAACTAAAACTCTTTGTTATAGGTTTGCTACTGTTCTGCCTTTTGGCCTGGATACCATCTGCCGCTTTCCAGACAACGTCGCTAATACTAGCCATCGCCCAGCATGGTACTTTGAGGACATACTCCAGGTAAGGATTGTCTCATTAGTGTCTGTTTTCCGGGGCTAATTACAGTTAATATGATGTGCAGTGTTCCATGCCCATCTTTGAAGGGCTACTTCCTCCTATCCATGAGGAGGTAGTACAGACACTGCTATTTCGTCTGGCTGAATGGCAAGCACTGGCAAAACTGAGGATGCATACCGACAATACCCTCGCTTTACTACATCAAGCTTCGCATCGGCTTGGTGTGCAAGTGCGAAAATTCCAATGAGTCACCTGCCCTGCATTTCAAACACAAGAGCTGCCTGAAGAAACAGCTTGAAGGCTGAGAAGGGAGGTTGCCAACTTTCAATCAGGTCACCAGAAAAGGCCTGTGAGGTCTGGATCATTACCAAGGGTCTTCAACATTAACACATACAAGTTCCATGCGTTGGGGGACTATGGAAAGACAATCCAGATGTTCAGCACTACAGACTCATATACGACCCAAGTGGTAGATGTTCGTTACAATCTCAGGTTCACAGATGTACTGATCATACAAAATATAATTTAGGGCGAATGAGCGCACAAGCTCATTAAAGAATTCTACAGTCGCTCGAACAAGAAAGCCGTTGAGGGACAGTTTGCAAAACAGGAACAGCAAAAAACCCATGTTAGGTGGCAGCTCGAGCATGAAAAGCTTGCCCTTGGGGAGGTTGAAGAGATGAAGGCAATGGATGACTCGCCACTGTTGCACCACTCCATGACTGACAACCCAAGGGGTGACAATGTCTTCAGCCTGCCCCGCTTTCTTCAGGAGCACCAGGGGGATCCAGCAGTGAACATAAGTGAGCCTTAACATCACGTGCTGTATACTCTGACAATGGTCCCTGCGGTAAACAGGACTTTATGCAATTGCTCAGAGACCATTCGCTATCACGACTCCTCAGCCTTGATTATGACGGAGATGAGCGGATGTTCAGCGCAGAGCAGCACAATGAAGTATGCCTTGTCAATATTGATTCAGTGGTGGAGTCCAAAATGATATGATTCAACTACACAACCTATGATATCCGGCGGGACCATGATACAGCACAAACAACCCGCAAAGATGTCGTGATGACATATTCAAGGGATGAGGAACACCCCTTCTGGTATGTGCAGATTCTCCACACATTCCACATCAAGGTCCATTTCTGTCTGGGAGGTGTTAGTCACTCAAAGCAGAATATGGAAGTTCTGTGGGTTCGCTGGCTCGGAATCGACAAGGATCATAGATGGGGCTTCCAAGAGGCCCATCTGCCAAAGGTAGGATATGTGCCTGATTGCGCTGACCATGCCCCATTCGGGTTCTTAGATCCCTCACTGGTGATCTGAGCTTGTCATCTGATCCCTGCATTCTGTGAAGGTCGTACAGATGACCTTCTGGAAGCTGGGGAGTCACTAGCAAGGCTTGCTGGAGAAACGGATGACTGGAAAGCATTCTATGTGAACATGTAAGCCTTTGAGTCTGATTTTGTTCGAACATGACAATAACATGAGTAGTTTTGCCGACAGGGACATGTTTGCCCGATTTGCAGGAATAGGGGTGGGCCACATCACTCAAAACGTTGGCCCAAGCCCTCCTCTGTGCATGGAAGCCGATGAGGAATCGGATGAAGAAGTTGTGCTGCCTGCTGATAGAGAAGAGGGTGATGAAGGGGCTGGTGAAGGGGATGACGAGGATGAGGACAAGATTGATGAGGACGAGGAGACTGACACAAGTAACGAGGTGGACAGTTATGGGGATGACTCGGACTTGGACACACTTGGTTAGATACTTGCATGCAATTCCATTGCTAGGACGTTGAATTGCAACTCTGTCCTGAATTTCGGGTGTCACACAACCAGTTTGAAGAACTAAAACCATTGACATTCTTGGCCAGGTTGACAGGGAGTATAATGGTGTGTTACTCTGGGCATCGACCCAAGCATTGACATCTAACACAAAAGTTGCATTTATTTAGAAACCCTTATATGCGAATATAACTACAGTTTGCCTCGTAGCAGATAAATAATCATAACATACATTGGGAAGGGATTATATTCATCTTATAAGGACCTTATCTGATTGCACAATGTTTTCATCTATTCTGAAGATTTGTCATCGCAGACATAAATTATATGACCTTATAAACCCTTATAAACCCTTTGCAATAAGTGGCACGGATGTGTGAGATTCGCAAGCTATATACGGGACTAGTGATTCCCCTGATGCCAAGGAGGTTGGTCCGATTGGAGGCATCTTTGTTATAACAGTCATCCTTCACAATGCCAAGTTCACCAACCTGACCCAACAATCATTTGACAATGTGTACCAATCCAAGGTCACTGTCCTCGATACTCTCCACAGCTACATCGATCCTGGTGCGATTGACTTCCTATTGTTGTTCTTGACTATTGGATCTGTATTCAGCAATGCCGGTCAAGCTGCGTACTGTGCTTCACAATTGTAAGAATGCTCAGATTTACTTATTTCCACCAAATGCTAACTGTATGGCAGGTACTTGGACCATATCGCGGACGTCATTCTCAACACCATCTCCATGCCGTTCCCACCCATCACTGATTTGGGTATCTTCAAGCGTCTTGTACTCGCAACATCAGCAAAACAACACTTTTCTATAGCCAAGGCTCCAGCTTTTAGCCGAGCAACAACCTGGCACAGCATCATACATCATTTCGTAGCTCGCGACAGTCTGGAATGGCTACTACACACTGGCATGCCCATATGTACTCTTCCGACTCCACTTGTCCATATTTTAGCCGAGAAACAGTCTGGCGCACCACAATACATGGTATCATAGCCTACATATGTACATATGTATATGAATACAGCGGACGTGCGTGAAGATAGCTTGAACGTGACGCGTGAAGTCCAACTAATCTAAGGTGACATCAAGGCCAGATGATTTGGGCAGCATTGAATCTGTAATGCCATAAATGGATCATAGATGTCAGAAAAACGAGGGAAAAAGTGGTGCTTACCTCTTGACCTACGAAATGATGGTGAATATACTTCTTGGATCGCGTGTTCACGAACAGCAGAGTAGCCATTTTGTCGAATAGTGACTCGGACATGACCGACCAATTCATTCACAGCACGCAGGTCATTCTCGGAGTTTTCAAAGAAAAGTTGATTGAGTTGGAGAGTGAGAGTATTCCAATGAATAATCTCGTAGGCGAGATCCTTCCGCATGCGAGAAATTGTCCTGTCACTCTGTGCGGCCTCCAAGAGTAAGTAGGCCTCCATACTGCTACGTGGAGGAGGAACAATAAGACCAGGATATGAGCAGGAGGTTGATAATCTGAAATTAGGTGGCTGGAATGCCGAGTTAGTAGGGTGTTATCATTTCTGTGTATTCACTTACCACGCTAGGTCCGCCTGATGAGTCGTAGTATAGCAGCTCTGAGTCTCCAGCGTGAAGGCTGCTACATGGCTCAGACTGGCCCAGATCATAGCGAGTTGGAGGTCACTGGTATACGGGAGCAATCGTATGCTCGTGGAGCTCCGTGCTTGGAGCAAGGTGAAATCATTTGTCCGATTTGTGCCGACGACACTCATACGATCCTGGCCCAGTAATACTTGGATTCACAGGAGAGATCGGCAGGAGAGTGTGTGGTAACCCAGAAGTCATGGTTTTGGGGACGGTGAAGGGGATGGGGGATAGCAATGAGGACGGTATGTGACTTGTGGGAAAGTTGCATGTGGCATATGATACGCGTGTAACATGGCACCTATATGTCATAAATATTTTACATAAATTGATCAGGGTCATCAATCAAAGGTTTTCCCTACTCGTCCGCTCATACTATGCCCCGAGCAAAAACCACCCACAGACACCTCAAAACAATCAGTTGCCCGCTGTGGTAGGAAGTTCCGTACCGAGACGAATGTCCTCCAGCACATGAACCAGCCCACTGGGCCATGCTACAATGGAAGTGCACCTTTATTTGATGACTCTGTGGACTTAGCGGTTCCTCCGTCTCACGCCACGGTTCAGCCTCAACAGGAAGACTTTGAGCTGGGGCTCCCTGATCATGAGGATCCCATATCTTATGAAGACATCGAAATGAACGATATCACATCCAACTCTCCCAATGATCCACCTGTCCCACTACTCCCCTGACCCAGCGTCAAGCAGCTCTGCCCGGGGCGATTTGTGGAGACGTTTGAGGGGTGCAGGGAAATGTTTCCTGGCGGTAAGACCTTTATGGACGACTTCTGGGCCGATCAATATGCAGAGGAAAGATGTGACAATGTCTACTATCCCTGGGCATCGAAGCAGGAGTGGGCTTTTGCCTCTTGGTTATTATGCTCTCATCTCAGCATGGCGGCCATTGACACTCTCCTGTCGCTTGATGTCGTAAGTAATACTTTCAGTCTAGTTCATTCTCTGATCAGTTGCAGATCAAATCAGCTTCGTTGTCCTTTCGCTCTGTGAAAGAGCTTAGAGCCTGAGCCAAAGTACTTCCATCGGGGCCAAAGTGGGTATGTGAAACCCTCCAGCCCAAGTATCCCGTCAAGCAGCCGCTTCATTTATTTTATCACAATCCGATCAAGTGTCTTCAAGCTCTACTCAGCCACCCACTTTTCACATCTCATATTTCATTCGTCCCCCGGAAGATTTGGACCTGCGCTGCAAAACTCTGTCGAATCTACGATGAATGGTTAACTGGAGATTGCGCTTGGAATATCCAGGTAAAAATCCCTTTCCACTCGGAAGTGCCATGAATGACGCTGTTCCAGGAAGCATTACCGCCAGGTGCTACTCTACTCGGAGTGGTCTTGTCATCAGACAAGATGAATATTTCGATCATGAGTGGCAACCGTGTCGCTCATCCAGTTCTCATCAGTCTCACCAACCTTGATGCACGCATCTGCAGCCAAACATCTCTCCACACTTATCTCCTCCTCGCCTTACTTCCTATTGCCAAGTTCACTCACAAGACTACCCGCATCCGTAGCTTACTGCAAGATCGTCTCTTTCATCAGGCTCTCAACATAGTCCTCTCGCCATTGAAGGTCGCCACGAAAGTAGGGGTCATGATGAGTGACCCCATCAGAAACCTTCGATATTGCTTTACTCTCTTGGCTTCGTGGATTGCAGACACCCCAGAGGAGAGTTTAATAGCAGCCACAGGTCCAAAAGCGTCGCCAGTCACCACCGCTATGTCCAAACAATTTGGCGACCCTCATCATCATCCTCCTCGTACTGCAGAGAAAACTCTCCTTGTGATTCGTTCGGCCTGCTCAAAGTATTCACCTACGGACTACAAGAACTTCCTCAAGATCATCAAACTGTTGGGTTTAAATGGTGTTGTCGAGCCAGTTTGGATGGACTGGCCACTGTCGAGATCCTCCAACTTTATCACCATCGAAGCATTACACCATTTTTACTGATTTGCTTGGGACCACGATGTCAAGTGGTGCATCTCAGTTCTTGGTGCCACCAAGCTAGACTTCCGCTTTTCCATTATCCAGACACCGGTGGGGTACTGGGCGTTCAACGACGGGATATCCAAGTTGAAGCAGGTTACGGGCCATGATCACAGTGCAGTGCAGCAGTACATCATAGGGGTCATAGCTGGTGGTGTCCCTCGGCGTTTCCTTACCACTATCCGCTCACTTTTAGATTTTCGTTACCTTGCACAAGCTTCTACATTCATGGCTCATTCTGTCGATCGCGTCGCCCAGGCACTCCAGGAATTCCACGACCACAAAGACGCCATCATCCATCACAGCACGTGAGACAACTGGGAACTTCCCAAGCTCGAACTGCTTCAAAGTGTAGTTCCTGGCATTTGTCAATCCAGAGCCCTGATGCAGTGGACTGCCAACGTCACGGAGCATGCCCACGTCGACGAAATTAAGGTTCCAGCACACGCTGGAAACAACCAGAATTACTACAATCAGATCGCCCATCACCTTGACAGACTAGACAAGTGTTTCAGGTTCAACCTAGCTATGTACATTGAGGAACGGCGCCACACGGATCCAAGAACAGATGATGGACTTTCTGAGGACTGGGAGGGTGATCACAAACACAATGCAGAAACAGTCTCCATCTCTGAATATGTTGCTCCAACACGCCCGATTGTAGACTACTTCTCTGCCTTACATGCCCTTTTGAATGGGACCAACCTCACTGTTCCATGACCTTTTCGGACATTTGCCACCTCGACTACCATGTTCCATGTTGCAATCAAGCCCTCATTGTGGCTCACTGTCACTGAAGCTGCCCTCAAGTATAAGCTACCTGATCTCATTCCTGCTGTCTCCTCTTTCCTTGCACAACAGAACCACAGCTCAGTGCCAATGGCGCTGGATAACATCAAGCTCCAAATTTGGCACAGTTTACGTGTACAGCAAATGTCTTATCACACTGGGGATTTGGAACCACCCCAGACACTTCGTGCAATTCCCTCATCAGCCACAAATCCCTATGGGGAATACAATTCGGTGATTGTTGGTGATCAGCCTGAGAGTGGTTGGCCAAAGTGTGGGTTGGATGGACATGGCATTGCCCAACTGTGGATTATATTCCATCCTCTACACTGCCACGTTTTCACTGTGTATGTTCAGCACTTCCATGTTGGGAGTGTGAGCATGGTGACCAGGATGTGTCTTCTCAAGCGATCAGTAAGGGTGAATGGGGATCACATTGGAGAGGTAATTCCACTAACATTCATTCGTTCACCTTCTCATCTCATCCCTAATTTTGGTGCTGAGGCACATTCTCACTTGAACAAGTTGAGTAGTCATGAACTTAGCACTGAATTCTGGCTTAACAAATATTGGTTGAAGGAGTTCTATTACATGTTATCTCTTAACTAGGTTTTTGCTACCAGTGATCACTCGACACCATATTACATATACATACTAGTCCTCATGTACCTCTTTGTCTGTGAACACGTGAACCATCGATTTCGTCTGACTATCTGTCTCGTTCACTTTCCTCTTTTTGTCTCCCTCATTTAAGTTGAATGTGATGGATGGTCCTGGCAAGTCCATGGCTGCTCAGACATAGGAGAACAAGATTCGAGTGAGTAATCAGTATTACTAAACAATGCTAACTGAGTGTGGCTACTTTTTCAGTAGCAAATCACAGCACAACCCATGCTGTACAACTTGGTCAATGTGAGTACCTCACAGCCTGCTAGAAAGACCATTTGAGCGAGAATGCTTACTGAAAAGTACAGCTAGTGACCATCCCTCCACTGCTCAGGCACAAAACGGACTGGCACTGTCCAACGATGGACCGGCTGCTCAAGAATGACAGCTGGAAGAAGACAGTGTGGCTTGATCAACAGCAAGATAGTGTTGCATTCCTGAACTTCATCTATCCAGAACATATCCTACTTTCAAATAACTGGACTCTGGTCAAGTTACTGGATGTTTTGGAAACACAAGGTCACTACAGTAGGGCTACAAAGGGGAAGCATACTATGAAAAGTTGGACTGGTTACCCTGCGGTCAAGAAAGGCAAAAATTCAAACTGCGAAGTGGAACTCACACAGTTCCTAAACAAGATATGTGCTGCTATACACAAAGATTGTGGTATATCATGTTTGTGAGTATGAATGTTCGCTTTTCTAGCGTAAGTGCCTGATAAATTGTTTTCTAATTCCCCTGCTTTAGTGAATGGGATGCCAAATCTGCCACCAAACCATTAGATGGCACATATGCAGCAAGAAAACCAGATATCACCTGTTATTTTCAACCCCCTGATGGTGTCAAGGATCTGTCCTGGGAACAGGTTGTGACATTTTGTGAGGTCAAGAATTCCGCTGACCCCAAGAGGGATAAAGAGTCCTTCATAGAGCTCGCCGGAAAAGCATCTTGTCTGCTGGGTGTGCAAGATGGTTGCCATACCATCTCATGTATCTGCATTCTGGGATCCAGCATCTATTTAACAATTTTTCATCATAGTGGTTCTATCTCTCTCTGTCCCTTCGACATCAACGCCTCTTTGCTGCAATTCCTTCAAATTCTCATTGGGGTATTTTTCTCTGGCTACACAACCATCAGATTCAACACATCCATCAAGTGGGATTGGGTGGACCTGGGTGATCAAGTTATTGGGAATGATGATGAAGCTTTGCAGGACCAAGCACTGATGAGGACAAGATGGGCCGAGATTGTCGATAAGGATGGTAATTGCCACAAGATTTGGCTAAGGAATGTGCTTGATATATCCGACAGTTTGAGTGGCTGAGGAATGACAGTCTGGGAGGGCGAGCTAGAATCCAAGTCAGGTGAAGTGGATGACCCGCAAGTCATAGTCAAGGACTCATGGACCAACCCACTCAGGAAGTACACCAAGGGTATGATTTTGCATAGACTTGAACAGCATCAAATCAAAGGTGTCCCTATGCTAGTCAGCAAGGAACAAGTCAAGACAAGCCTTTGCAACTCTAAACACTTGAACACAATGGTCAATCATTTGACACATTTCCTTTGTTCTGTGCTTCCTCAAGGTTCTGTTTTCAACCTCTGGATCCTCTCTTGCCTTGTCTCTCATCCTGTTGGAAAGTTGATCATCAAGTTCTCATCACTTGGGGAGCTCCTCATTGGTTACTTGGATCACATCATCAGTGAGTAGACTTCTGTTACATGAAGCTCAACACAAGCATCTGATCAAATCCCAGCACACAAAGATGCATTGGAGGTTGCCGGTGTCCTGCACTGGG
The DNA here is from genome assembly GCA_038090075.1 of Xanthoconium purpureum. Taxonomy (NCBI): domain Eukaryota; kingdom Fungi; phylum Basidiomycota; class Agaricomycetes; order Boletales; family Boletaceae; genus Xanthoconium; species Xanthoconium purpureum. Next base: position 1,835 of record JBBPMA010000728.1, on the reverse strand, counting down.
ACATTAGTCCCTCAAACCTCTTTTTCACCCTGGCGAGGAACCAGACCAATCACCGCAAGTTCATGGACCACATTCCTGGTGAAGTCCAGCAGCGCTTGTGTCAGAGAATAGAAAACCTTTGCTGGCGAGGGATCCTTGGTGACTGGGGCTATGCTGTCCCAGTTTCCCCTTCTTCCTCTACTGTCACAACTTTTCAAACATCAGATGATGAATCTTCCCTTTCTGACTGTCCTCTGACATCCCCCATTGAAGCTGAATCAGTCATTGAATACAACAACCTTGTCCCCACTCAGAAAATCGGCAGCCATGATGCACTGTTGCTGGTGTCAGCTTTGAACCTCATGGCTGATGACGACATCATGCTGCTGATGGATACTGACAATCCAGATGATGACCCCCACCAAACAATTGATCTGTGCCTGCTCTATTGCATGGTAAGTCTATATGATTTCATCCAACATGACCAAACTCATGTACAACTCAGGGCATGTGGTCATGGATGTCTGTGCAGCTTGTGATGGCTGGTCCAGGACAGCCAGTGGTGCACAATGCCCTTCATGACCTGGAATCATTTTTTTACATCCTCATCAGGATCTGTGTCCTTTATGATGGACCCTTGAAGCAGAAATCAAAGCCAACCTCGCAGAATGCTTTGACAGGTTCTTCAATACTTTTGAGCCAAGTGTACTCAAAACAATCGCTATTCAATCAGACTTGACATGGATGCCTCTCATTGTGAAACACATACATTCATACTTCAAATCAATTATCCCACTCCTGTCACACCTTTGAGCAGAAATTATCCTACCACTGGCAATGGATGAGTGTGGTGACTTCTATTGCAAGGCTACATGCAACCACGACACCTTCATTAAGCACATTGTCACGGCTCTTTCTGAACTTCAACCCAAAGACTGGAATGACACATCACTTCAGCAGAAGAATAACAGCTCATTTCGCCAGGCCTCACTAGAGGCAGCACCTCCGCAAAGTGAATCCAAACCACCAAAGTTCCTATTACTCCTTGCCCCCCCCACTGCCCTGAAGCATCTCCCCCCCAGTCGTGCTACTATTAGGAGCGACTTGGGTCTTTACCAACCTGCAGAGCAGTGTTTGAGATGGGCTCGGAAGCCTGAGAGTGACTCAGATGACTTCATGCCTTCCAGCCCTACGAAGTGTGCACAATTGGATCCTTACCAGACCCCTTCTGGTTCTCGCCTCCATCTCAAGTGAATGGCCCACAGCACTGGCACGTTGCATATGTACCATTCAATGACTCAGTGTCAAGACCGGGTCAACTCCTGAACTATCTCTGGGACTTCCAGAGACTGGTTGTCAGATGGGACTTGGCTTCAGCGACTCGGAGGGGAGCGCTGTGCCCTTGCCTAAGTCTGGTCCTGAATTTTGGAACTCGGAGGTAACTCAGAGGTAACAACTTAAACGTTGTGCAGCAACGAAGTCGAGTAGGGGTCAGAGGGGAGTCAAAGACTCGAGCGGAGGATTAGAGGGGAGTGGTATCTTAGTTGATATTCGAACTGGGGGAATACATGGCTCGGGGGGTACAGTACTTATACTACAAAGGTGGACAGGATTTGTTACGGAGGAACGGAGCTGAGTAATTATTCAAATGTAAGGCTGCGCACCAGCTGTCCGGAGATCGGACCTGTGGCGCAGGTTCATAGGATCGGTGGCTAGAATGCTACGAAACTAGTACGGATGGGGATAAGTGAAATGTAGCATGATGAAAGAAGTCCCTGATACGAATCCGGAGGTCAGGAGATGTGCCTTGATTGAGAATGCATCGGAGTTGGTGTTTGATAAATCCGGAAGTGACT